>JACCIC010000028.1:2900000-3150000 GCA_018907035.1 Sycobia sp. Sy_11
AGAAAAATTAACGTATGATTTTTAATGAGAATTAAAAACAAATTATATTGCTTTCTAGTGCACTTGTTAGAAGAAATGACTATATTTGCTCTATTGAGTTGACTATTTATGTTCAATAATTTTTCTGATTCGTGCTTGTAAGGTACGGAAACTTACGTTAAAACGTTGTCCTCGCACAATAGACGACCACGTGATATTTACATGCACTGCTCAACTTTATCGCGGCCTATTTTACTTATTCGTCGGCATAATGGTTTTCCTATATTCGCAGTGTACGCGAAAACGGACAATGATACTCTTTAATCTGACAAAAGCCGCAAAAATTGCTGTAGGAAAAAATTTTGCCAAAAACGGATCGTACTAATGTATTCGGGGCCGCGCCGAATAAGTAGAAAATTAAGCATTGGCGAGGAAAAAAAATCGGCGAATCTAATTGTCCGCTCTAATAAATAGGATGTATATTGCACAGCATCGCGCGGATATACATCGTAATACTAATTCTATGCACTTAGTTTGAATTACCGTTTGAGCGCGTATAGCGGGGATTTTATTAATGGCCGGCTCCGCGAGGCATCTGCCGTTGCCACGTAATACTCTTATACCCTTCTCAATAATAATTAATTGTCGGCTTCCTCTCGGGCTAAACTCCCATAAGACTCTCGAAATAAAGGACCGGGGCGCCCGACGACCGGGAGCCGAGGCCATTATATTATACATATATATATATAGATAGAGAGAGAGAGAGAGAGAGAGAGAGAGAGAGAGAGAGAGAGAGAGAGGGCGCGGAAAATGAACCTCGCGGCGTACGGAAAGTTCGGCGGCGAATTTCGACGGCGCGCTGGCCGAATAGCGGGGAACGGGAGTTTCAGATGGTTGTAGGTAGAAATGCGCGCGGCTAAGTATTAACCTATAATTTTTCCTTAACATCTCGCCCATCTCTCCCACTCCCTCGCCAAGCTTGATAACAAAAGAAAGATAAAAATTACAACGCCAGCGCATGTTAAAATTTTAGCATGCTCTCAACTTGTCAGCGACGCCTCGTCGCGATCGGAAATCGCGGCGGTACGAAAGGAAGAAGAAGAGAGAAAGAAAAAAGAAGCATCGAGCCCGATCGACTATCGCTCCGGGAACAAAACAAATCGCGAGCGACGAACGCGAAACGCGAAAGAAAAAAGTAAACGCGTGCGCTATAAAGGGGTAGGGGGGGAGGGCGAATAAAATAATAAATTATATGGGATTCAACGAAAAGTACGTACCATTCCGGCTCTGATATAGGATATGATCGTATAATCGGGCACTGGCCCGCGGCACGCGTCGAGCGCTCGCGAGGCACGCGATGGCGATCGGGCGAGGCGTTTAATCCTTCCTGGAAAGAAAAAAAAAAACCACAGCCCGACCATTAGAGGGGGAAAAAAAAGAGGCAACGCCGCCCTATAATAAAGCTCGAGCGCCGGAGATAATTCGGCAGATTAGAATGACAAACAGGGGCGAAAAAAAGTTTAATTGTTCCGCCGTTAACGCGCGGGAACTGAGCATAAGAGCGACCTTATAATTGCCATGTAATACGGTCGTGAATGCAGCTTTTCAACCACACCAAGACGATTCAATCGATGCACGGTTAGCTGCAGTACGTACGGAAACACTTATTCCACTTGCGCTACATTAAGAAAGCGAAAGGAAGAGAAAAAAATTACTTAACAACGCATTAAGAGGATCCTTGGTCGGCATTGCGATGGGATGCGTATTTGACTGCCGGCGCACGGATCCCGGGCTTCCCCGCGCTTACCGAATCGAGGCTACGAACTTGAGGGCCCGAATTCAATTCACCGAGCGATTTCAAAAGCTTCTCGAACCATTTTGTCCACGCAATGTTCACGGAATTCCAATCGTTCGGATAACTCGAGCATTAGTTTTTCTTTGAAAATCGGCACTTTTTACAAAGCCGTCCGTTGGGTGAATAAGGTTGATTTTTTTCGTTATAAGGTTTGCTTTTCAACTAAGATCTGTATGCAATTACTTGAACTTGCAGCTCGCATTTTTTAACAAAGTCACGTATGTATCCGACAGGCTTCTACCACTGAAATGGGCACCTGTCCCGATTCACACTCAAAAGGAATTGTCAAGGTTATTGCTAATATCCGAATTGAGGATGAGGCATTTTCGAATAAATAGGTTTAGAGAACGGATTATTTTATATTAGAAACGAAACCCGTGAATTCATGTGGAATAATATTTGCTGATCTACTGATCCACACCATTTCATTCTTCATTTTTCTTCCATTTGTTTTTTCCTTCAAATCGTGCATTAATTTTGGATTTAGATCGTAAAAATTTGTTCCTGCTGAAGCTCTATTACCCTTTTCTTTCTGGCTTTCTGAAATATTTAATTATAATTTATCAACGACTTCGTGCTTGTTTATGATTACATTTTAAAAGTCTATTTCCACTGTAACATTGAAACCAATATTAATTAACATATAAAAGGTATATAAAAGGTGCGTGTGCGTACGTGTGCGTGTGTATGCGTGCTGTGTAAGTCATATAGAAAAAAGATAAATATGCATCCATATTTTACATGTAAACTAGATACAAAATACTGCAATAAATTACACGATATGAAAAATCAATTACTATGATAGATGTATTACCAAAAATACTAAAATATAATTGCTAATTAAAATATAATTCTAGTTATATAGCAGATGTCAGTCTTGTCAATTAGCGGTCTTGTCCATAGCATAATATTGTTAAATATAAGCAAGTATATAAAAGTATATTAATTAACTAACAATTAATTAACAAGTCAAAAGGCAAATATCTATCATAATTTGTTCATGCATGAATAATTGGGTATCTAAAGGACAACATAGAATAATTTGACAATCTTGTATAATAAAATTTAGTCGATTACAAGGACGTATCTAGAAGGCATCAAGGAACAGAAAAAGGAAAAATAAGTATTCTGACTCATTTCCGTGCTTTATTTTGAATATGTATAGCAAGACCTTTGCAATCATTCGATCATTACGAATTTCTTAAATCATTTTACGTTTTCTCGTGGAATTCACGGTGATCTGTCTGCCGCAATGATACACATTGGCCGGCCAAACGCGGCCGACATTGCTTTAAGCTCACGGCCCATATTTAAATCTACGTTTTTTCTTTCTCTTTCACGCGACGATTGTGCGCGTGACCCACATGATGATGCCCAGCGCGTCAATACGCTCGATAGGACACCACGGTTGCACCTTATCGAGAGCGCAGCCATTTACAATCTCTCGGTTGCGGCACCGATGCGCGTACTCAACCCCCCTTTTGCGGCGGCGTCGTCGAGCGCGCGCGCGCGCGCGCATCTTGACTAATTAGCCGAGTCCCGCAGGCGGATTAAGCCGAAGACAGGGTTTTACGTACGTGTAAAACATTATAAGTTTCAAAGAGGATTGCGTCGCGCGTGTATCTCGTGTGCGCGCAAAAAGAGGCAGAGGAAGAAAGGAAAAAAAAAAGGAAAGCTCGCACAAAGCTGGGATGAATAAAATCGTTAACTTTTGTCTCATCTCCCTGTTCTCTCTCTCTCTCTCTCTCTCTCTCTCACACACTCCCTCGCTTACCCCGTCTCCGTATCGAAGCCCGCGCCGAGTAATTAGATTTAAATGAAATTCTGAAACTCAGATTTTCTCTTATACATTTAAAACGATTCCAGCCCAACGACGGTGGCGGCATCGACGACAACGACGACGAGGACGAGGACGAGGACGTATATATATATATATATATATATATATATATATATATATATATACACAACCGCGTCCCTTTTATATGCAAAATACAGAGCAGCGCGCGCGCGCTGAGAGCCGCGGATCACGAGGCGAGCTCTCGCACTCCGCTAACTTTGCAAAATTCTGCCGCCGTTTCGCAAGGCCGTACGTACTGGCAAGGGGGCTTTGGAGAGCGGATCGGGAGCATCGGGTGTCACGGACGACGCCCCCCCCCTCCCAGTACCTTATCGTCTGTGAAAAGATAACGCCGTAGGCGGCCCGCGGCTGCTTTTCCCCGATCGTTTCGCGGACGACGTCGACGACGTTTCCCTCAATCTAGAATTCCGCGCCGTGCCGCGATCTTGTTTTTACTTAACGTCGACGAGACAAGGGAGCTTGAAAAAAGAAACGACAAAAGTCGAGAGCCGAAACGAAAGGGGCAGGGGGGGGGCGAGCGATCATCGAGTCCAACAACGAGCGAGAAGATAAGATGGGCGCGGATAAAAGAAGGGGCTCGTCGGTGCGCAGAAAGCGCGGGCGATCGAGCGCGCGCGCGCGCGCGTGCCCGAGCCTACGGCAATCGCGAGTCCCCTCGAATTACGAGGGTCGAACGCGAGGATCTCGCTTACCGAGTCTGTATAAACTTTCCGATCTGTTTCGATCCCTTTAACACTATATATACATACATCTGCTTGTAGGCGAACGCGTTGCTAAACTGTAACACAGCCACGCATACGTGTAAGCGGCGCCGCGAATCGAACGTTGCGCATTGTGTGCCATCCGGCTATAAGTGCTCTATGTAGCGGCGCTATGCAAAGATGTACAAAGGTATAATATATGTATATATATAGATATATATATATATATATATATATATATATATATATATATATTTGCATTATACCTTATATATAAGAGACATGCTCGTGGAGAGGAAGAAGCAGCCGAAGAAGAGCGCGGCCGTATTGTGCAAGACGAGAGCGAAAGCGAGATAGCGAGAGAGAGAGAGAGAGAGAGAGAGAGAGAGAGAGAGAGAGAGAGAGACGGCAGCCGGAGATCGATGCTGGGCCGGTAAATTAGATCGGAGCCGCAGTGTTGGGTTGCTCAAGTCCGGGGGCTCCTCTCGCCTGCATGTACAGAGAGCTCCGCATCAACCATATACACTCGCACTTTGGAAATCGAAACGTTGCTGCCGCGTCTGCGATGGCGACGAGGTGCTCTCCCGCCGCACCGATTCCTCCTCGCGATCGCGCGCCTTATTATATACATGTGTGTGTGTGTGTGTGAGAACGAGAGAGAGAGAGAGAGAGAGAGAGAGAGAGAGAGAGAGAGATTGTCTGTGTGTGTGTATGCATACATAGCAAGAGGGGCAGAGAGCTGCGCTGAGGGTACATAATGGCGATTAGATAAGCTTGGTCAACGCGGGGTGTCTATTATATATCTTTATTTCGAATATAACTAATACGCTCCCATTGCTTACAGATTTCGAAACTACATATATTTATATAAGCGTGGACGGACGGAATTGCATTTTCAACCGCAGTACGCTGCGTATAGGTCTTAGGAGGAGGAGGGGGTATCGTATGTAAGAGTCGAGAAAATCGAATAAAGACTTCTCGAGACAATGCCACAATTCAATTTGTTGGCCATTCGGATAAATAGACGAGTCGTAATAAAGAAATTAAGGAATATGAACTGTTCGAGTTTTAATGCTTTGGAAAACGAGCTGTACGATGCTATAAAATTTATCTATGCGCAATAAAGTTTCTCGGTTGTTAAAAAGGGAAGCCAAATATACATTATACAGACTGTGCGTTCAGTCAAAAGTCCCCTCCATCCTTACTGCATACCGTTGCTAAATTTTCAGCACGCATTATTAAGCAATTGAGCGCGTGCCTTCCAATTGTTCTCTACCTCTCTCTCTCTCTCCCTCCCTCTTTCTCTCGAGCTTGCTCAATAAATCTGTCGATACTTCGCATCGAATGTATTTTCCTTTTTATTGTACGCGTACAAAACGAAAAATATAGAAGAGACATCCTCTATATAATAGACTACTGCAGGAAATATATATATATATATATATATATATATATATATATATATATAAGGAACGATCTCGATGTCTACCTACGTTGCCGTCGTGCTAACGAGATACATATCCAGATGGTATATATAGTATAAACGCACGTTGAAATTAGACCATTGTGTACAACTGTGCACGTAACAGTGATATATATATATATATATATATATATATATATATATATATATATTCCCGACATCTCAGTTGATCTGCTCATCATATATAGAGCTTTATCGCAAGTCCGTGCATTCAGGTCCTGCGCTCGAAAGCCCAGGCGTCAGGCAAGATCGATGCGCGCACATGGATGACGTGGGATGTTGCCGAGGGAAAAAAGGAGAAAGAAAAAGACAGAGACATCGTTGAGGACTTGAGGAAAAGGAGAATATCAATAAAGATCGCGTCACTATGATGGATGGCGCAGATGGGAATCTTCGTATATAGACAAGGAGCAAGAGATAATCCCAGAATCTCACCCTCCCCCCCGCGTTTAACTCTTTCGAAAAATTGAGATATAAATTACACGAGCGTGATAATGGGATGGATATATGTGTTGTAGTGCATTTATACAACGTTGCCTTTATAAAATGATGATGTGGCCATTGCTGGACTAGATAATATAAATTTCCTTTGCGAAGAAAGAATACTTTAGATATAGATTTTTTTAAGTAAAATAAAATGTCAAGAAGTTTTTAAAGAAACGTCCTAAATACGTAAAATTCATTGCACATTATATATCTTACACGAATGGTATAAAAAATCTATATAGCTACATAAAAACGACTTTTGAATATAAAATAACATTTTCAGTTATTAGATCGTTGTTCTACCGAAAATACGATATAAGCTCTAAATTTGAATAAAAGTTATATTAAATTAAGGCTGATTAATTCGGAAGGGTGGGCGGGGATAGAAATTTTAATTACTTCCTGAATGCGGACACCTCCTTAATGGCACTCTAATGGATACTGTAATCCTATATTAAACTTAAAATTTTGTGGAAACTCATGAAATTGCGAGATAATTAGATCGAGGCTAATGCTCTATTAATGCTAAGACCCTTTCGAGTTTAAGTTCTTTTTGCAAACCAAAGCAATACAGCGGCGCTCATTTTCACAATCAGCCGACACTGCGAATCGGGATAAAACGCAATAATCGAATACTTCGTATTCGATGTGTTAGTATAAAACGCGATAATCGACGACCTCGTATGTGGATGTGTTATGTAATTTGAATACAACTTGTCATGCGCCCGAAACAGATTAAAATAAAACTTGAGTTTAGACCGAGAAAAAAAAATTCTATAGCCGCATCAGTTTCAAATGAGCACCGCGTCCGCGTCTGTGTTTCGAATTTAATGACGCGTGCCTATATATTACATTCATTGTGCGACTGAAACATTAATAAGCCGGCGATAATTTTTGCAAAACCAATGGAACGTCAAGGTGGAGGGGGATAAAAATTGACGACAATTGAAAAACTATTACGCAGAAATGTGGAATTGCATTATACGTTCGAACAATGGCGCAGCCGAGAAAGTCGCCGATAAACGATCGTTCCGAAGCATAATTCGCGATAAATATCCCTGATAAACAGACGCTCGTGAAATGCCGCGATCGGCGCTGACACGCATGTGGCGCGCGTACGAAACAATGGAGTATCGCAGGCGGGGGAGGAGAAGAAGGACAGGACGATCGCCTCGTCGCCGGATGATTAAACCTTAAACACCCCGACTATTTGCCTAATTATCTATATATATATATATATATATATATATATATATATATATATATATATATTAGAAACTCCAAGACCTCTGGGGAACCTCCCGCCCCCCCCGCCCCTCCGAACTCGACCGCGTTGCGCCGCGACGGTTGGCTGGCGTCGCAGAAATCACCCCCATTCGACGGCGGAGCGACACAGCGAAGCGTAGACGTACACGTGCGCGTGAGCGCGCGAGCACAGGGATCTGCGTACGTGGAGACGCGGACGCGAACGAATGCGGCGCTGGATACATTTGCATAGACTATATTTTCGATGGCCTGCCCCGATAGCTATATTAAATGTGGAATGACGTAAAGCAATAAAATACATTCCGCGCTCGTAAAGTGTGAGGAAACTCGCGCCGCGCGCGCCAGATGCATGGCCGGGCTACCAGCGCGCGCGCACGAGCTGTATGGGAAGCGTCGCCACCAAAGCGCGGTCGTGGGGAGGGGAGGGCAAGGAGGGAGGAAAAGAGAGAGAGAGAGAGAGAGAGAGAGAGAGAGAGAGAATAAATATCTGTATATACATATACGTAAAAAGACGTCAAAAGCCCCTTGACATGCCTAATGAAAGTGCATACTTACAATAAGCCAAGTGGCGAAATATCCTTCGTTGGATTTGTAACATATACATATACAAAGACACGTACGTAGCTAGTCTCTCAAGCGTGCGCGGGGGAAGCCAATACGTATACACGTATCGGGCAAACCGTCCCACATTGCGCGGACCCACACACGGCAATGCATCCTCGGTCAGAAGCGGCTCCTTGTACTCTCCTTCTCTCTCTCTCTCTCTCCCTCTCTCTCTCTCTCTCTCTCTCTCTCTATATATATATATATATATATATATATATATATATATATATATATATTATACACATATCGCTACTGAACTGATTGCGCCAATACGACGCTCTAGAGGTGCATCTCTCATTCGCATGTGAGAAAATATATATAGGAGAGTTCTTCCACAGTACCCTGAGTGCTTCTCTCCCCTTAGCTCCGTGTTCCTCCCCCTCTTCCTCACTCCCTCGCACGCTCTCTCTCTCTCTCTCTCTCTCTCTCTCTTTAAATGCGCAGCGCGTACCTACTACGGCTATAAAACCATAACATTTTCGTGCCTGATCTGTGCTGCGCAAGGCGAGCTTTACGAGTAGCCATATGTATATAATGTATATATGCGTTGGCCAAGGCCTTGCGCAAGGCTGCCCGGCTTTTGTGGATCGTCGCGGCGAGCGTCCGGAGAATATTGAGTGCGGATCAGAGGCCGCGACGAATCCGGCAGTTGGAGAATCGTTCTTAAATCATTTTTGCTGCGTATATGGACATCCTCACGGATTCTTGAAATTTTTCAGTCATACTTATATACAAATATCAGAGCTTAATTATAATCTTCGCTTAAGGCTCAATCAATGAATTATCGCGTGAAAACTAAACAATTAAAAATCAATTTATTAGTAGATTGTTCTTGTTTTGTTCTAATTAACATGAATAAATTTTTTATCTATTTCGACTTCACAGATAAGTAAAGATATTTTTTTAGTACTACTGAAGATATATAGATATATACACCAATAAATTACTATTTAGAGATCGTATGGTCATATTATACAAGTTATTATTATTATTAAGTTCAGCTCTTTAGCTAACGACTTAAGTTTAGTATCTAATGAATATCATAATATCACTAAAAGCAATCACATAAAAAATTAAATTATTATTTAACACATGCATAATGATGCAAATATAAAATACTTTATATGAACCAGCGTACCTGGCTATGCTGAAAACAATGTGTCAATAGTACAAAATACGTGTCACATTAAATATTTCCAATTTCATTTTAAGAAATTGAAATCTTCACAAATATTCCTACCAGAAACATATATGTAAATAGAACCTCAGAGCTGTAACTTTCAATATATTTTCTAATGAAAGAAACCTTTAATTAATAAAAAGTTACTTAGAGGGCCAACAGAGTTTCTAATATGTGAGTTGAATTTCGAAACGAATATCGAGCTGAATATAATGATGATATTAGAATATGATTGAAAAGTATTCTATTAGTCAGAAAAAGGAAAAGATTATTTAATGTTACAAGTATGGAGTTCAATCATTTTAGTCCTGAATTTTTCTTGTAAAATCATATTATAAAATAAATATAATGATCAACACTTATATGGGTGTGCACTGGTGCACAGTTACTCATTGATACGCTTACCTTATAGATACGTTTAGTTTAATGAAAAATGAAGAAAAAATCGATAAACAATTATCTGCTTGAAAAATTATTAAATGACTCAGTTGAATGCGCCACTCTTTCTCACGACAACGCAATCCGCGAGCAATAAAGGAACAAAACATATTGACTTATCGTAAGACCCAGCTTATTTGTCTTAAATGCCCGTTTTATGCGTTCATGGCCTAAGTACAGACTGAGAGAGGGCACGAGAGGGAAGGGAGAAGTATCGAAAAGAGCACTCAACCGTATAAACGACTGGTTCGCATGTTAAACGGTACAAGCACTCTCGTGTATATAGGTAGAAGAAGAGTAAGGTAAAGAAAAAGAGAGGGGGAGGGAGAGAGAGAAAGATGGTGGGTTATATACTTTTGAGTACATCGTGTCACTCTTCGACCCACAGAATGATAGAGAGAGAAAGAAGGGCAGGGAAACAGAGAAGAAGAAACTTCCAAATGCTTGAACCAGCTGAGGAAGACTTAAAGGACGAGAAGAGAGAGAGGAAAAGTGAGGGGCGACGAGAGAACCTCGCGCGCGCCGCCTGTTTCTCGGTTCTCACGAGTAATCATGCATCCATCATATATATATATATATATATATATATATATATATATATATATATATGTATGTATGTATGTATGTATGTATGTATGTATGTATGTATATAATCGTCGTGCATCGAGGCCCGCTCACTCGGCGTCCCGCATATATCGTCTTATATACCCTTCTTCGGCTTCTTCACTGCGGGCACGCGCTCGCGTTTCCGCGTTCGTAAATTTCGAAGCGGCGCGTGCCTCGCTTACCCCTACCCCTTACCGACCCCTGCCACGCACAATATAGACCGTTTAATAATAATAATCGAATACGTGGGCTGCTTTATCGACGTACCAGCCGCCCATCCCCGCTACTAGACGTCGACGTTAATCTGAATCCGCCGGCAACGCGCGCTTTTCGATTAATTATCGTATTAACGAGACGGCAGCGGCGATGCGAGGCGCCCCTGCTCGCGCGCGGTGGATTTCTCGCGCTGCGCGTTTTGCCGCCTCGTTCTCTATTATATAGGCCTGCGATTATTAAGCCATAAAGTTTTACGCGCTCTCATCCACGTCTAGGCATTGTGAGGGATGGTGGAGGGGACGTGGAGGCGACTACTCTTACGCCTCCGCTCGGTCATTCGATAATGGGCCTTATATTCAATTTGAATAATGCTAAATATTTTACGTAATGTATTGAACTTTTTTGCGAGCTGCTCGCGAGGCCTTGATATAGAACGTAAACGCTCTTCTTCTTCTTCTTCTTCCTTCGCTATATAAACAGATTGAAAAACTTTATATGTATATTATATATATAAGAATCAAGATTGCTTTCGCGGAGCAGCAATTTGCATGAATTTCGCCACTTTTCCTATTAATTTCATCACACTCGCCATTGAGCAAAGGCTTAAAATGCTCGACGATGAGAGACGGGGGGAGAACGATGGCGGGGGCGAAGGAGATGAGGGGAGGATATATGTTTGTCGTCCTAGATTTTGCAGCGTCCTTTCATTTAACTTTGTTATGGCCGGAGCAAAATATATGTGTAAGCGCAACAAATACTATAAGAGAACACACGAAACTGCGAACGCGGCGAATCGAAATGGAGAGGGTAAGTATGGGAATCCTTTATCGGTGGGATACTGCTGCTGCTGCTGCTACATACGGATGAAATCGGGGAGATCTCTTTCACTCCCCCTCTCCCTCGCTGTCTCTCACTCTCTCACTCTCTTTCTCTCTCTCTCTCTCTCTCTCTCTCTCTCTCTCACTCACCTTCCTAGTTTACGTATCTACTTACTTCGAGGATCCCACTCTCTCCCCCCGGCACGTGCGCTCTCACCCACATGTGCAGAACCTTCACTCACACACGCGCTCGCACTACCGTCACCAGCGCAGAGAATTGGCGATAGATTCACCGTCATGACACAGTTATAACGATCTTCGTTGTAAATCTTCGCTGGAGTTGCACCAAATCCATGATCTAACACTGTGGACAGAGCCGCGGAGTATATAAAGTCGATTACGGCTACGGGTTTGTCATTCTCGTTTAGCTCCGCTTGCGCAGTGGTGCTTACAAGGGACGGTGTTTGCGAGCACCGCTGTAACAAAGGGGATTTTCCCCGTGGGGCTGCCCTCCTGCTTGTGTCGGAAAATTGAACGAGAATTTGTTGTATACTTGGATTAATAATTCATTAGTTAAATATGGAAAAGGTAAAAATATTATTTCTTTCTTGAAATCTTTTCCATTAAAATATCGAATATAGAATTCAGAAATCGGAGAAACTTTTTAAATTTTTATAAATAAAAAAATATTTGTATAACCTAGAAAGTCAGAAATATTTATTATTTTCTACATACGTGGGAATTAGATCTCATTCTTCGTTTTATACAATTATTACCAAGAATTCATTGGACTACTTAGAAAATAAACTCTATTATGATATTTATTTTCGAAAATATAAATTACTTTCTTTATTTTTTAGATAACATGTTTTATGGTTGTTCTGACTTTGTGTACGGCTCGTCCAGAGCCACCAGTAAACTCTTACCTACCTCCAGGGCAAGGTGGCGGGAGTCCGTCTAATCAATACGGACCTCCGAATTCGCAGGGCGGTAGTAGTGGAGGTCCTCAAGGTCCTAGCGGTAATTTTGGTAGCAATGGCTTTGGGGCTCCGTCAAACAGTTATGGACCACCCGGTTTCGGCAATAACCAACCCAGTAATGGTGGAGCACCAGGTAGTAATCGAGGAGGTAATGGTGGCAATGGAAATGCTGGCAGGCCACAAGATTCCTATGGACCACCTGCAAGTGGTAATGGTTTTGGAGGTGGCAGAGGAAACTCTGGCGGACCTGGAAATAGCGGCAGTCCGTCCAGTTCTTATGGTCCGCCTTCAACCGGTAATGGATTTGGAGGAGGAAACAATGGCAGACCCTCCGATTCTTATGGGCCACCTGCTGGTGGAAATAATTTTGGTAGCAGTAGTTCAATTGGACCTCAAGACTCTTTTACTCCTCCCGCGGGTGGAAGTGGATTCGGCGGTGGAAATGCAGGTCAAGGAAGGCCCTCAGATTCGTACGGACCTCCTAGCAGTGGCAATGGCTTTGGAGGGGGAAATAATGGTCGACCATCTAACGGATTCGGTGGAAGTAATGCCGGTAGGCCTTCGGATTCTTATGGACCTCCCACACAAGGGGGTGGTGGATTCGGTGGTGGACAACCTAGCGGCACCCCTAGTAGCTCTTTTGGTGGTCAAAACGGCGGCAGACCCTCTAATTCGTACGGTCCTCCCTCAAGCGGTAATGGATTTGCTAGCGGACCTCCAGCGGGAAATGGATTCGGAAGCTCAAATGGAAAACCGTCTAGTAGCTATGGGCCACCTACAGGGGGTAACGGTGGTTTTGGTAGCGGGAGTGGTAACGGAAGACCCGGTAGTTTTGGAGCCCAATCGAATGGTGGCGGTTTTGGAGGTAACGGTGGAGCAGGACAAAGTCCTTCGAATAGTTATGGCCCGCCATCAAATGGAGGTAGTCCCGGAAATAATGGTGGTTCTAATGGAAGACCTTCAAGTACTTATGGCGCTCCTTCAAATGGAAATGGTTTTGGTAACGATGGAAACCGAGGCCACGGTGGTCAGGGTGGCAGCAATGGTGCACCCTCCAGTTCTTATCTTCCTCCTTCAAGTGGTAATGGATTCGGCAATAGTGGAGCATCATCGCCGCAAGGAAATGGTTTTGGACAAAATAATAATGGAGCTAAACCGTCGAACAGTTATGGAGCTCCTGGAGGAGATAGTGGCTACAGTAGTGGAGCACCTTCCAATAACTTTGGTGGATCTAATGGAGGCGGTAGTAATAATGGATTCGGTGGACAAGTACAAGACAGTTATGGACCACCGCCTTCAGGTGCAGTAAATGGTAATCAAAATGGTTACGGTTCTGGAGGCCCTGGAGGTAATGGACAAGATGAAGGAAGCAACGTAAGAATTTATATATTTGCATAAAGTAAAATAGACAAGTTATTCAATCAAAATCTAGAAAAATTATAATTAATTACATTTTATATAAATTGCAAAATAATAATAACAGAAAGACAAAAACTATTGATCCAGTTCATGAATATTCAAATATAAAATTACGAAGTATTATATATTTTAATATTGTTTTTATGTTAGTACATTTCATAATATCAAAGAATAACAGATTAGCACCTACTTACGGCTTCGTCTGTGCTAAATAATTCACATGGAACTTCATAATCATTCAATAGTTTGTCGTGTTGAATATTAGTATCTACTAACATGCTTTTATGCACTTTATATTTAATACTAATCATGTATTCAACAAAAAGATTGAAGAAGAAGAAAAAAAAATCCCTTTTCATCTCTTAAGATTGGTGTTTCGAAAAATTCAGATAGTGATTATTAAATAACTATCTATATCTATGTTAATTCTATCAAATTTTATAAATTTTATATTCCATATTATATGAATGTACTTTTTATTTTAAATTTAATGGTTATAGAAAAACTACAAAAATTCGTAAAATCTACTTATTTCTCATTTTTACTCTATAAGAATGGATTCAGATGAAATATGGAAATTGGTTTTTAGTACTTTTTATACAAAACCACAAAAAGCAAAACTGGACTTTTCAAAAAAGTGGAATATATTCCTCATAATTGAGAACTCGATATATGCAATATATAAAAGATACATTAGTCTTTTGAGAAATTTCGTGAACACAGCACCTTTCAATTACTAAATAAAAAAGCATTTGATTCAAATAAAAAAGTATGTGAATTTTTATACATACTTCATATTATAGCTTCAAAGTAAATTTCAGTTGGTCGTTCATACCTCAAATTATAGATAATAATGTTTTATGAAAAGTTTTCTGTATAATAATTGTATCAAATATATTTCAATTTTTTTATTTATTTTATAATTGAAAACTTTTGTTTTATAAGACGTACTAGGGAAAATTATTTTTATTCAAAGAAATATAAAAATTATAAATAGAAATAATTTTGAATTATCTGAAAAGAATCTGTTTTTTACATTTCACTCTAGATTGCCTGCTATATAATTAACGTATTCGCTCTAATACTGGACATAAATAATCATAAACATAACTCATTATTATTTTCAATAATCTCAAATTATAACTTTATGATTTCCTGATACATCTTTGCACATCTAGAATGAAACACCAGTCAACTTGCTAATGAGTTCAATAGTTCTCCTAACGAGAAACGTACAAATTATTTTTTTCTCAGACTATTTAAAATTATTTCTATTTATAAGTCTAATATTCCTTTTAAATAAAAAAGAAATTAAAAAACATTTCTCTTATAAGATCTAAGTAATATCGTAGCACATGCCTTAATTCCTAAGAGAATAGTATATATTTTATTATATTATAAATATATATTTTATTTAAATGCATTCTCACTAACAAGTTCTAGTGTAAGCTTATTATCATATTTTGAATAAAATATTTATCGTAATTTTTTCCACTGTTTTCAACAAACTAATAAATATTTTTCTTGGTTTTACAGTTCTGTTACATCGAAAAAAAAACTAATAAATCAATATATATCTAATCATAATATTACAAATTTCTATGTAATAGGACTGTCAGGTCAATAAAACTATTCATTAGTCAGATTTTGAATATTTGTGATTATGGAAAAACCATAAGAATAGGTGAAAGTTGTTTGAAAATTCACAAATAATGTTGAAGAATTTTCATCAGTAACCATTGAAACGAAAAAAAATATTCATAATATTATCAAATGCGAAATCATGAATCAAAACCCTTAAATCGGGGTTGATTAAAGTAAAAATCTTTGCAAATGATAAATAATGCCTAAGAGGTATATGACGTAAATTCCATGTCCGCGTGTTCATCTGTTTGCTTCTCGGGATTAATAAGTGAGTGAGCTATTCAATTAGTTAGTAAAACGAATAGTTTATTTTCTATGTAGACATATTATACAGTATATATAAGATAAATTTATAGAACTGTTATATAAAGTTAAAAGTTGAATCATTTACTTTTTCGGTCCACGATAATATTATTATAAATTAAAAAACATATTTTCCAACATAAAACATAGACTATGTTACATGAGAATACGAAAACTAATTCTGTTAAAATTGCGTTAACATCGGCTCTGTAGTTGGTGAGTCTTGCGTGACTATACAAACAATCTCTTAAAATTAATAAATATTTCTATTCGTCTTACGGTTCAATTAAATTAAAAATAATATATAATTATATTAATATATGTTCATATTAATATTAACACAGATCAATCTGAAATAAAGATTTTTATTTCAGATTAGTTTGCGGGGGTGACACAAGGACAATCTGACTGACATTATAATTGTTAATTAATTATATATTGATATGTATTAATATTAATATAAACATATGTTAATATAATCATATATTCTTTTTAATTTAATTGAACTATAAGACCAATAGAAATATTTATTAATTTTATCTAAAAACAGTCGATATAAGTACAATTAAAGTATTTTAAACAATCTCATAGTTTCTGATCTTAATAACAGAGTAATCAAAGTTCACATAAAGAGAAAGAAAAATAGAATATGATCAGTGAGCTTAAAATTATGCCACTATTGTTATATGCTAGATCAAATTCACCAGCCATTTTTCATATTTTCGCCTCCTCTCTTCTCTGTCTCCCATATTAGATGAAAATAAATATAGGTTACGATAGTAATAGATTCGTGTTTTATTTTAGGAGCCAGCGAAATACGAATTCTCTTACGAAGTGAAAGACGACCAATCAGGTAGTAATTTCGGACATACAGAAATGCGTGATGGTGATCGAGCACAGGGAGAATTTAATGTTCTTTTGCCAGATGGCCGAAAGCAAATTGTTGAATATGAAGCAGATCAGGAGGGATTTAGGCCTCAAATTCGATACGAAGGCGAAGCTAATACGGGAGGTGATGGTTATCCTTCGAGTGGTGGCCCATCATCCGGTGGACAAGGTGCTAATGGATACCCATCTGGTGGCCCATCAACCGGCGGCCAAGGGGGTAACGGATATCCGTCGGGTGGCCCTTCATCCGGCGGACAAGGAGGTAATGGATATGCATCGGGTGGCCCATCGTCTGGTGGTCAAGGTGGATATCCATCGGGTGGCCCATCTTCTGGTGGTCAAGGTGGATACCCATCGGGTGGCCCATCGTCCGGTGGACAAGGTGGTAACGGATATCCATCTGGTGGCCCATCATCTGGCGGTCAAGGGGGTAACGGATATCCGTCGGGTGGCCCTTCATCCGGCGGACAAGGAGGTAATGGATATCCATCGGGTGGTCCATCGTCTGGTGGTCAAGGTGGATATCCATCGGGTGGCCCGTCTTCTGGTGGTCAAGGTGGATACCCATCGGGTGGCCCATCGTCCGGTGGACAAGGTGGTAATGGATATCCATCAGGTGGCCCATCATCCGGCGGCCAAGGTGGTAATGGTTATCCGTCCGGTGGTCCGTCATTCGGTGGGCAAGGCGGTAATGGAAACGGTGGCTATCCCTCAGGCTCACAAGGAAATTCTGGCTTGGGAGGTGGAAATCAAAATGGTTACCCTGCTGGTGGTCCAGGAAGGGGTGGAAACGATAATAATTTTGGTGGCAATAATGGTAATAATTGTTATTAAATGAAAATTTTTACATAATTTCAACTATAAAAAATCGTTATTGTAGGATATCCTTCTGGAGGTCCAGGAAATACTGGTAATAATGGTCAAAACCGTGGAGGAAACGGTGGTTATCCTTCTGGTAGTGGCGGCGACGCAGCGGCTAATGGTGGATATCAGTACTGATTGCATATATCACTATGAAGTTTTATTACCTATATTTAGACTTATTGTGCATTATTTAATGTACATTCCGCACGCTACTTGTTACGAAATGACAATATGTGCTAGTATCAGTATTAATATTAAGAAATATTTTATTTCTAAAAAAGTTTATTATAACACTTTTTATAATTTTGCGCTGCAAATCACTCGTCGAATATTTTTTATGTATTCATTTTATTTATTTATAAAAAATAGCAGTACGCACAATGTGAATAATCCTTGTAGTTTGCCAAGCGCAAAAAAGCCCGCATTAAAAATAAAATATGCGGTCTATCAAATGGATGTATATTTTATTTTGCAATTACCTTACTTCCAAAACAAAGTGATAATAATAATGCCTATATATCTGCTTGATTATAATAATACAATTTTTTTCTACGGACAATAATTTTGTAATAGTTGACATAATTAAATATCTAAATTAGACTAAATAATTTATCAGCAAACCCTCTGTACGTATTTGTACATGTGTCGGGCAATTAATCAGTCCGTTTGATCTCGCACTCTGTAACTATGCCAGCTTCGTTCATCCGGGTATGTAGCTCACTCGTGCCTGATCATTGAGTTAGGGGGTCGTATAGAAAGGCTTATTTACCATGAAGAATCTGTATCACTATAAGAGGAAGATGGCTAAGGAAAGTGCATAGAGTGACGCAATCCACCGTATGTGTAAAATAAGGCTCTACATCAACGTCCCACGTGTGTAAGTTACACAACACGGGAGGGGGGTATAATGCAGGCATGCAAAATGTTATACCGAAAGGATATTTTGCACGCTTACCCACATCTTCTCCATGCGGCTTCAGTAGGCTGAATTTTCTAATATTTTTTCTTTTAAATGTATGTCAAAGTAACTATTACATTTCAAAATAAAATAATACTTATAGCTATTCGTGTAAAATATTTTTATGATATTCATCGAAACTGTAGCAATAAAATTTGGCTAATATTTGCCATTGTTTTAACAATAATGGAATTTTGTTTAAGGAACAAAAAAAAAAAGTTGCAACAAAAAGAGTTACGAATCCAAACATCAGATTATCGCACAATCGTAGAAGGATCATTAAGAGCGCCTCAGAACAGGAAATCGACGCGTGCAAAACTTGCCAGACAGGCGTCTGGTCTGGCGTCATCGCCGCTGTCACAAATCTGCGGTTTTCTTATTAAATGTAATAACAGTGCTACATTTATATTGTAAATCTAAGAAATTACTGTATTTTCGCCTCCATTTCATCTCATCGCTTACAGTCTGGAGAAGCATATAAAACGCCCGATGGCTTCTTCGGCGACTTAGTTCAGATTTGTGCCCCAAGGCTTGAGAATCCAACGTCGCACCAATGTTTTTTAAGGTAAACTTCTCTCAGAATATCTAAGTTATCTATAAAAATAACCGATTTCGACTCTTTAATCGAATATTCCAGTTTTTGAAGCATGAAGTAATTTTATTAGTTTTAATCAGATTAATAATAATTAAGCAACCTCAACCAATACCTCAACAATTAAATATTAAAAATCGAGAGTATCAAATGTTATGTATTTATAGTTCTTAAACTTAAATTATTATAATATTTTAAATAAATATTTTATAAATATTCTATCTTTAAACGAATATATATTGTTTATATCAGATACATGAATAGAACAAGTGAATTCTACGTGAAAATAATGAATATATGTGAAATTCATTTATGCATTAGTATAACAAACTTTATTACCTTTCTTTATAATATATCTATATTAATAGAATTTATACAACTGTTATATAACTTACTTCGATTTAACTATCGCATATATTTAATAATTTCTTCTGAAAATATTCTATAATAGGAATTTTACAAATATATAAAACTTCATTTCTTATCCCTTATTAATTTACATTAAGATAAATTAAATTTTTTTAACAAATAGATTTTTTATTTTTGCACACAACATTGGATTAGACTTTATAACATTATGATTAAAAATTTAATTTTGGATTCGTAAAAAAGTGTATTTGTAGTGATTTCTGAAATAACATGTTTTTTCCTTTAAATATATAATTCGAAATATAAGTTACGTATAGACAAAAAAATACTGCGAAAAATCTCCCGTTCCTCCTCACAAACAGTTTTTTAAAAATTCTTTACATATTATCGAATAATCTCCAGTTGTTATTCATTCTTGACGTTGGCTCACATTTTACAGTTAGTACATTTACGAATTCTATTACCGGCGAATAAAATTTCCTTAATTTTTTTTTTTTTAAATTTCCTTACTTCTGCATAGATCGTTCATAGTTTGTTCAAAGAGACTTATTACATTGCCACATTATGCAACTGAAATGTCTTGAACAATTCAGCTTAGTCAAGAGATATCGCGTTTCTTACGCCACAGAGTAAATCTAAAATATACCGGAGTCAATTAAATGTAAAATGTGCCTGCGCTAAAATTATTTTAATTTCGAAACGAACGCACGTTCGAACAAACAAATCAAAGCGAAGCGCTTGATAATTCATATAAAAACAGAACGTCAAACGCGTTAATAAAACAGCCACTGTATCACGGATCGCGCCTCCCTTTGCTCCCATCCGTCCTTCCTAACCGCCCTCTGGACGCGCTGCCTCAGAACTACACCATACGTAGTAGGTCCTGCTCGGCCGCCGTGGCTCCTCTCAAAGCGCCCCGGCCTCAATTTGCCCGGCATTTCGAGAGCTATGCCACGGATGCGGACGCGTGGTGGCTCGGCAGAGGCGGGGGGGCGGGAGAGTGTGAGGAGGGGAGGTGGCTCGACGGCAGACCATCCTCTAACTTTACGCATCATTTTATCCCTCAGGTACTGCTGCTGCCCGCGCTCCTGTCGCTGGCGACAATGCTGCTAGGAATCCGGGCCGAGCCCCAGGGCCCGGCGTATCTGCCGCCGAGCGGCTCAAGACCGCACTCCGGCCATCCGGACGAGTGGGCAGGGGTACGTATATATAGACATGACCGCCTCCTCCGCATTCTTCGACTAATTGACGAAACGCGCGAGCGGACGCGCGCGTCTGGCACTTGAGTTCAAAGTAGCCGCCCGATCCTCGGGTTTGCGATCCTCGTCTCTTGTACTTTGTCTCTCTCTCTCTCTCTCTCTCTCTCTCTCTCTCTCTCTCTCTCTCTGCCAGTTGCTTGACTCTTCAAGCTCCCAGCGGTGTACAGAGAGTGGCAAAGTTCCTTTAAAGCATCGCGAGGAATCATGCAGTCCGCCGTTTTGAACATCAGTTATTATTTATTCATTTTTCGCTATAATTGATACGTTAATTAACAACCATGTACAAGTGGACTGTTATTTTTTCTGCAACGCAATACGTTCGTATAAATTGATCGGTTAATTGATATATGAAATTTTCTGTTATTATTCGATGAATGTATTTTTAATTTTGTTTTACTCTCAGTTTATTTCAATCAACGCTTTTTTCGTTCCATTTAGTAATGTTGAAGATATTGTATTTCAATAATAAATAATTCGGGCTACTTTTACAATGTATGTCTTGCGGTGAAACGAGAAATAAAATACATATTTCTGGAATGATTGCGAAATAAAAATTTATGTAAACAAATTTTATATTAAATTATGATAGCTCTTGAACTGACAAAAACTTTAATTATACTATCCTATTATAAATTCAGTACATTTAGTTTTTTTTTTTTGCTGCTTTATATATGAAAGCAAATTTTCGAACGACTTATGTATTTTACCTTTATTTTTATTTTACGATTTTCGAACGACTTATATATTTTACCTTTATTGATGTACAGTATGAATTTGATTAAATTAAATTATTGCAAATGGGATTTTTAATAAAATATGCAGAATTTCGAAGCAACTTTCTCTCGGTCGATAATTGAGACATAAATAAAGTCGGAGGAAAAATGTATGTAAACAGTTTATCTCGTCAGCTCTCGATTGTGCTTTAAGGTGACTCGAGCGTCTGGTATTGAATAATTTAAGGGTTTCAATGAAAATAGCATATAAAAGATTATAAATTTTTTTTGTTTCAATTTTTATGATTTCTCTTCAGTCAAAAATCTGATAAGTAATTCACAGTTTTGAAATTTTATGTTTACGTATTCAAGAAATACTACAGTTTTTCCAAATTTAAAAAATCCGAATCATGGTTCAATATGTATCTATGTATCTCTAAAAATTGACGATCTTTTGGTAACATTGTAAAGCTCGATTTGAGCCAAATTTTTTACTTTAGCGAAACATATTTCTGGGTCTTCGTTAATGACAATCGTGCACGGATAGACTCGCTACGTCTCTTCGCGATCGCACAGAAAGGGAGCTCGCGTGGGCTCAGCGCCGCGAGCTCCATCCTGCACGTCTGCATTTCTGACAAAAATTTTTTTTGACGCACCCTTCTCCCGTTCCCAGGACCCGGTCAACTACGAGTTCTCGTACGAGGTGCAGGACGCGGCGGCCGGCCTCGACTTCGGCCACCGCGAGATGCGCAAGGACGACGAGGCAACGGGCAACTACCACGTCCTGCTGCCGGACGGCCGGACGCAGTACGTCGACTACGTCGCCGACGGAGGCGGCTACAGGCCGATGATCCGGTACGAGGGCACGGCCTCCTACCCGGCCCACTCGCCCTCCGAGGGCTACAAGTACAAGAAGAAGAAGTAGGCGGCCGCGCGGCAGTGAGAGTGAGAGAGAGAGAGAGAGAGAGAGAGAGAGGAGAGAGAGAGAGAGAGAGAGAAGAAGATGAAGAAACGCGAGCCGTCCATCCATTTCCAACATCCTTGCTTCGTAACATACACTTTCTTCTCACCGAAACGCGGCGTCAGGCGCGCGCCGCCTTATCAAACTGATTAATGGCCGTATACATACTGCTCTCTCTCTCCCCCTCTCTCTCTCTCTATCGCTCGCTTTCTACCGATGCGCGCATCGCACGAAGCCTCGAGCCGGGCGCACGCCCGCGCGCGCCAGCTGAAGTCGATATTTTTGTGCGCCTCGTCTCGTCGGTGCGGAATAAAGAAGAAAACAAGACAAAAGGGCAAGAAAAATAAGAGATGGACGAAAAAAGTATAGGGGGTTGTGGCGGGGGGGGGGCGAACGAACGGAAGAATAGAAAAAGAAGAGAGAGAGAGGGGGGAGGAGAGGGAACGAGGAGAATAAAAAAAGAGTGCCAGCGCAGTGGAAGAAAAGCGAGGGAGTCGCGCACCACATTCTCCGGGCTTTATAAGGATTATTTATTGCATCGAGTGTTTTCGATCACAGCGGCATCGTACGAGCACGAGGGAAAGAGAGAAGAAGAGAACATCGACCGTGTGTTGTAATGTGAAATACGGCTTTTTACTGTAAATAATAATGATTTAAAGGAAAATGAACAAAAAAAAAAACGAATCCTCAAAGAGAGTTGCGATCAATTTCTTCATACTCCGTTCCCTTTACATACCTATAGGTATAAGCACCCACCGATCTCGTTCCCGACAATACCCCCTCCTCGTGCCCATATATATATATATATATACATACATCCATATATATAGCGAGAGCCGATTAATTATTGCCCCGCGCGCGAGGGCATCGAAAGTGCATTACGTGGGCGCTCGCGCCCGCGCGGCGATCGAGAAAACTGCCGAAATTGTCCGGCCGGACGATATTTACAACGAGTAGGCGTCCGCGCGACCTCGTTACAGGCTCTGCTTTCTTTGCTCGGCGCGCTTATTATAATACACACCTCCTCCTCCGCTCCGTTCCTCCACCCCATCCATCTCTCGCCGATTAACTCGAATTAACGAACCGCGTTGCGTCACCGGCGCTGGCGGCGGCGACGACAGCCGCATTCCCCCTCCCCCCCCCCAATCGCCTCACCTGCACACGACTGGCGACCTTGAGCCGTTAGAGCGCCAAGCCGCGCGAGAAAGGAAGAAAGAGCAAGAGGGGGGGGGGGGGCTTGCGCGAGATTTATACCGGAACGTCGAAATTTACACTGTTATATATGCGCGCCGCTGCGCAAATATCTACAGACGGCGTGCGGAGATGGTCTTTCCGTCCCCCTTTCATCTCTCTTTCGTTTCCTCATGGGCTCGGGTGATAAAAGCCACGATCATGGGTCTGAGCCTTAATTGCATCTCGGGCGCCATAGAAGTCGTGCGACGGGCACGCGCAACGATCAATCACGGCCCAATAAAATAGGCTATCTCTCTCACTCTCTCTCTCTCTCTCTCTCTCTCTCTCTCTCTCTCTCTCTCTCTCTCTCTCTCTCTCTCTCTCTCTGTCTCTGTCTCCCTCTATTTCGGTATAGTGTACCATCCGAACTCACGCGATCGTCACGAGCCCCATTGGATTTCGTTGCATATATATATATATATATATATATATATATATATATATATATATATATATTTCATGACTACGGGGCGTCGTGCTGCACGGTCTTCGCGTGCAGCTAACGTTATATATACAGCGGAAATAAAATGGGAAAGGCGCAGGACACGCTGCCGATGGATGACAACCGCCAGCGTAGGTTTTTGGACGGAAGTATATACATATATATATATATATATATATATATATATATATATATATATATACATACATTATATGTATGTATATTTATATATATATAAAAGCTTTTTGCAATTCCGGGGGTTGTTTCGACGTGCCCGAATCTAAATATGCAGATCCTGTATCGTTTTTACGATTGCCGAATGAATTGGAACTAGGGATAAAGAGCGAGAGTGGAAAAGATATATACAGAGAATGAAAGGCATTACATTTCGGTTAAAAAGACACTTATATTACTATGATTCAAGGAAGAAAGTTTGTATCATGCAGCTGCGGCGACTGTCTTTGAAAGATTGCGAGAGGAATTATGAAATTTATTAAGTGATTTTCGCAGCCAAGGAGAGAGGCGTAATAATTTCGAATGGCAAGGAACTTCAAGCGGGACATTTACGGAAAATTCCTAGATTTTATGTATTTGTATGTATATGTATATATTAATATATATATACACACACACACATACACACACACACACATATATATATGTATATATATATATATACGTATATGTATACGTATATGTGTATATTAAAGTATATATGAAACTGGATAGATTACTATTATCAATTTTTGTAAAGGCCTGATTTTTGCTTATATATAATTTAAAATTATTTCTCAACTTATTTTTAATATTGGAACTTTGTACAAATATCTTACTCTTGTTCGAATCAGAATTATTGTATTTTTTTAGAATTTTATAGATTACATCAATTCTATATCTGTATTAATTGCTGTTTTTATTCTCTCCAAAATTTACAACAAATACCAACATATATGTTCAGTTATTATCGCAAAATATTTAATTTTTGGTCCTTTGTACATTGCTTATATTATTTATTTACTGCTAACACCAAATGTTAATCTCCTATATATTCAATTAATTTGAATTATTTTTTATTTTTATTGGTATTTATTAATTAAATATATTAATGATCTTTACTTTTTCTACAAGTTTTTGTTATATAATAGTTGTTTAATTAATTTTTTGTGAATTCACTGCATACAGAATTATCTATAATCACTTTCCTCAAAACATAAACACAAATCCCAAGACACTTTACTGTTAATATTGTAATTAAAATATCTTCTTATTTGAAGAATTATTTTTATTTACATTAACAAGCAATGCTTGTGTTTTTATTCAACATGTAAAAATGTTTACAATATTATTGATGCTGATGAAGAGCCATGGTGATAACGCATATCCATTTATTTATAAGTATCATACATGATTTTGGTCTTTGTCGCTGACTATTACTTTTCAGATTCTACAAAATTAAACAAATATTAGTTAAATAAACTTAATTTATAAAATAAAATTTCTAAAAAATAAAGACCTCTGATCCCTTATCTGATAATACAGACAAATAAAAGTCTAGCAAAATTTTAAATAAAATGCATTTTAAGATGCAATTTCGACGTCATTATCAGTTTTCAAACCATCATAAATAACTGCAAGTATACAATGTCGGTGATCCTGTACTCAATTTCTGAACTATGTTATGACTGCAGTAATTTAGTTATAGTAATAAGATCCAAAACTAAGAATATATATATATATATATATATATATATATATATATATATATATATATACATTAGCCGTGAGAAATGTTTGAAGAGGTGAATAATAAATGATTTAAAGGCTGCGTCACGATTAAGCAAGTCCGAGCAAGAAAAGTTGTAAGAAAGCCATTTTATTTTATATTTTCAAGAGATAATTCAGTATTTATAATTCTATTGCGCAATGAATCAATAAAATTGATTCACAATAGTTCATCCTTGGAACTGAATATTTTAAAAATGGTTAGTGATTTATGGAAAATAAATGTCAAAGCTTTGCTATTAGAATAATATTCAAAAGTAACAACCTTATAGCTTCTAAATGATAATAAAATCTTGAAATTACAGTAAAGACTTCTAATCGTACCTTTTCAAAAGTACTGCTGCAGACAACAGTCGATTTTTATGTTCCTCGAACATTGCACATTTATTTAAAAACAAATGCTTTTAGATACTTCTAAAGCAAGAGCTTAATCACTTATTGAAAATGATGCACTGTTATGATCGCACCTCATTGCACTGTAGGTTATTATGCATTGTATGTATATTATTATATATTATACTATACCAGCCCTAACCAACTTCGTGACTTACATTTAATATTCCGCATACGCAAATTCATTAAATTTTTTTCCTGCCGTCGCGCTCAATCTCATGAAGCAAATATTACTTTATGTATAACCTTTGGCTATGCTCATGCAGGTTTGGAGCGTCTTACCATAAAATTGGAGTTTTATATTAAAAACTGCTTTTTAGCCAAAAATTCCGGCGGAAAGCGATACTTGAGGTCGCAAGTAGTATATATGCTTTGGAAAATTCTCGATAAATAACTGATAAATAATTATTTCGTTGATTGAAAATTCGAAATCCCAATATAGAAGTAAATAAGTGTGGCGGCCGCGCCATGCCGGCGGTTCTCAGAGTCGCCTTCGTGGCGCTAACGCGCCACTTGATACACACCTAATTCGCAGTACGCGTGCCGTTGTATTCACAGAGGCGCTTTCCTCTCTACAGCAGTATGAGTAGAAAAGTCAATAAAACACATAAAATTCCTTGATTTCACCAATGTTTGGGATTTCGTGCTCATTACTTTTAAAACCCATTTTCAATTAATAGATTATTATACGCAGCTCACGGAAGGACTACGAAACAAGTGTAAATATCAGTTACTTATACATATATATATATATAGTAAATCAGAAAATTCTCGCTTTGCCCATGTTCACGTCTTGAAGGTGATTTCAACCATCGAAAAGGATCGCCGGTCTGCCCCAGTGCTTGCCTCCGTGACCATTCGTGTGTCAGCTTCGCCCTCGCGCCTTACCTCTTCGGCAAGCTGTGCGAGGAGATGCCGCGAGTCTGTCCTGAGACAAGTCAAAAACCCGTGTAGAATCTATAGTGCATCTCATGCACAGGTGGGATAGGGCGAGCGAACGAGCGAGCACGCGCGCCCGCCGTTCTCAGACCGCAGAAACGTGCACGCTGCTAATGTGACGAAAGCCCCGCGCCGTCTACCGTATTCGTGTGTGTGCGCGCGCGCGCGCGCGAATATGCACGTACGCCTGTAGATATTTACACAGTGGCGCTGGTACTCGTCTATTTGGAGCGTGCAAATTGCACGGGAGGCCGCCGCTCCGATGTACGGCAGCTGCCCTATCGGCAGAGGCCGAGCGGAGGAGAATTAGGGCCGGTCGATTGGAATACAGAAATACACACGCGCACGTTACGCTTCGCAAGAGGTTCGCGAGCCTCCGCGTTCCTTTCTCGTTATCTAGTTTTTGCACGTCTCGCGTGCACTCGTTGCGTGGCCGTCGGCTGCTTATTCGTCATTCGGCGTTTGGCAAGGTGACGTCCTATCGACACTCGACTGTAAACAGTTCGTCGTTCGAATGTTCGAGATTCGTACAGCTTTTGTACACAATAAAGAGTTTTACTATAAAGTTATAAAATAATACAATAGAAAGACTCATTCTTCTCTGTCAAATACATTTTCATTTTCCTCAAATCTCATCGATATAATGAAGTACGATTAATCGAGCATAAATATTTAGAATAATTGTATTAGGATCTTGCATTGTGTTTTGAAGGTCTTATCGTACTACATAAGAACACGGCCCGTAGCCGATCTGATCTGAATCTAATAATATACGAAATTCTAAGTTTAAATCATGATTGACAAAAATAAACTACCAAAACAGATAGAAATAATCGATTATTTGCGCCAGGCGGCCAACAGAAATCACACAATTGGAATAATAAAATATTTACTAATATATGTACGATTACAACAATGTTTTTCCTCACCACTCTGCGTTTTTCCACTGATACCCATTTCATGAAAATGTTAAATTTTATAAAAATCTTTTGCTATGGCCCTAAATCAATATTGCATTTTATGTCGAGAAAAAGATTCGAGAAAAAGTTTATAACATTCTCAGACTTAATGAGTAAATTAGAAGAATAATGACATCAAATACTTAATTTAATAGTACTCAAGACAGTATCAATGCGAAATAGAAAAAAAAACAATGGTTCAACTACGACGAACAGCGAATTTTAGAATTGATTAGGAAACATAATTTAAAAGCCACACTCCAGTTTTTAGGTGCAAAAAGGACGATTTATAGAGTCCGCGAAACTCGTTTGAATAAATACAAGTACGCACCTCTTGCTGTGAGTGACGCATAGATTTTCGACTACGCTCCAAAGAACGTCGTGCAGTTTAATGACATTGAATTTCCTGAATTCAGTATCGCCACCAAGCCGGCAAATGTACAGAGTACGTTAGAAAAACGAAGATTAAATCAACGGAGTAAGGAAACTGCGATATTGGCAGGTTGCAACGACGTAATCCATCGCGGAGAATCAATTGATGCTTTAACTATTCCCGCGAGGGGCGCAATGGTAACGCGTCCGCTCGTAATGTAGACCGTTGCATTTGGACCGTGTACCCTGTAATCGATCCGCGCGAGATTTAACCTGTCCCTATGCGTCTTGTCCGCGAAAAAAGGAGCAAAATCCGGGGATGATAAAATCGCCGTATAACGGTGATAAGTAGCGCAAACGAAATAGGGACTTTCAAAAATAATTCGCGAATAGGAAGATCAGACGGCTCCGTATTGTAACTCATCACGATTGCAACTCTCTCTCTCTCTCTCTCTCTCTCTCTCCCTCTTTCCTTGTCTCGTCGAAAAATCAGACACACGCGCGCGTGCATTATACGACTTATATGCTCATCTGGAGTATCGAAAAGGCGCTCGCAATTTATCCAGAGAAACGCCATAAGACATCGAAGAATGATTTACGCGCGGCCCTTGCGCAGCGGGAGTCGCACGGTCCTTTGCACCTATATTATATGTGCGTGAACGCGACGCGAGAGGCGCCTCGCGCAATTTATACCCAGATACAAGGCCGAGCGACACGCGTATACGTTTATATATTACAATGAGCAACAAAGGGACAAGAAAGTAGAAGAACAAAAAAAAAAAAAAAAAACAAGCGAGAAGAGCAGGAAGAAAGAAAAGTATTTGGCGGATTGCTTTTACAGGCGATCGTTTTTACAAGCGAATTAAGAGGAGTAGAACGGCATCGTGTAGAGGACGCTCGCAAAGTGGGCTGATTGTATTGTATCCGGGAAGGATGATTTTTGTAATTCCCAACGAACTTTATTAACTGAAGCTATAAAATTACTGCAATGAATAGCGAATAATATAATTGCTGCAAGAAATAATATATATATATATATATATATATATATATATATATATATATATATATGTATATGTATATATATGTATATGTATACGCACATATATAGCATGTTAGTATTTATTTACTGTCTGTAAATAAGCAAAATGTGTATGGTAAAACGTAATCGCTCGTAAAGAGAAATTTTGTAAAAAAAAAAAGAAACATTTCAACGGATACATATAATTTTCATTTATTACAATTATATAAGAATACCGTCTACGAATTAAGTATAATATTATTTCGGCGTTGCTCGAGGTAAAAAAAACGTTCGCAAATGTATTATTAGATTCCTTATTACATGAGTAAACCAGTAAATTTATTTTTGAAAAAAAAAGGAAAAGCATTCGAAATGTATTGTTATACATTCCCACGAATTTCATTGAGTATCACCCGTTTATATATTTTTCAGCTTTATTATAGTACATTCGCATATTATGCAAATTGAGGTATACGATGGATACAGCTATATATATACATGTATATATACATTGAAATTGTATGGCTATATAAAGCCGTCAGCGATTCAAGTAGCAATTACGTTGAAAACCGCTTGCGCTTAAATTTATTATTATTATAATTTTTTATAAAAATAAAATAAATCATTTATATGAAACTTTGTATAATTAAAAGATAAAAATGTATGAAATTTCGCCAACGTTGCCCTTCAATAAGCAGATGAAGAATTAAATAAAGTCCGCTTACTGCCCGCATAGAGAAGAACGCCGAGAGGCATAATAATACGGATTTTAATGTATTCCCATTCATGATACATAAATATACTCCGTCACCTCGTATTCCTTTCTCTTTTTCTCCCTCCCCGGCCGCAGCGTCTTCGTCTCTCTTTCTCGAGAGTTTCTATTATACCATACGTATCCATCGATTTATGTACTTCGACATATCAATTATTCATGTAACCATCTATCTATCTATGTATCTATCAACCTGATACCTTTTAATTATAGTAATTCGACACTAATGATCATCGCGCGGCTGCCGCGCTTTTCTTTTATAATGTCAAAATGCCGCTTTCGTTTGATTCATGGCAGATGTATGGATGTTTGTTTTATGCGCCGAATGAATTCGTGAACACTGAATATTGTATCAATAAAAAGATATTTCAGAAAACGTACAATCATTCATATTGCCTAATTATTTCAAACGTACCCTTCTGCGCCGTGATGGACAATAAGCAAATAAAACTTTTTTTTTTCATTTTCTAGCTGAACGAAGAGAGTTAATGGTTAGTTGTATGAGAAAAGATATTGAACACCTCTGCGATTTTAAATTATGCTTAATTGTAGGTATATCGTGAATACGATAGAAAGGAAATATTTGTGAGCAAATATTGCAATTAATCGGTAAAATAATTGTATTTATTGCAAAAAAAAGTAAATATATTTCTTCAAAATTTAATTGATCGTTTCGTTAGGTACATTTATGTTGAGACGTTTTCTTTTTTCATGATTTTTTTTTTTATTAAGACTCTTTTCAATCTCATATTATGTCGATCAAATAATGTCACTTATACAGCATTATCTAACAAAATTTTTACAGACATAACTGTCATTGACATAATCAGAAAATTAATCGATCTTTCTTACGAAATATTTTTAATGTTAGCGGAAAAACTATACAGATGTAAGGATAACATACATTTTAGCATTACTCGTTCGAATTCATCCCAATCTATTATACAAAAAGTAAAAAAGTTCATTTTCATTTTTTTTTGTTACCCGCTCTGATTCGAAATCTAGACTCGCGGAGGTGAATTCGGAATTGCGAAATAAAAATTTTAAATTTAGAAATGCTCGATTGAATATCGGAAACCGCAAAATTCGAAAATTCGTCGAATGGGTGAATTTTTCGAGAGCGTAATGGGGAGCCGCATGTGGGACTGTTCAATGCGTTAAATTTCAAAATTTCAATTTCAAATTTACAGAGCACCGCTCCAATATGGGAAATCGAAATATTTAAGCATCGTATTATTTGGCAAATGTGGCGGAAGTGCGCCTCGCCGTATTCGACCAAGTATATTTTTAAATCAAAGGATCGGCCAGTAATGGGATTCACGATCTAACGAAAATTCTCTTATCAAAGTGCAAGAAGTGCAGAAATGATGTATAGTAGTATAAAAAGCGAGGAGTTACGAAATACAGAAGCTTCATTCTTATAAATTCTTTGCGAATTGCGTAGAGTTAAAATCAACCAGCAGACAAAAAAATGTGTTCGAATATAACAATAATTTTAATTATAAATAGTATATTTTAGCGATTGCATTTATTAATTTTGACACTAATGGAGCTCAAGATAGCTAGCACTATAGAGAAAACATATATATTATTTCTATAAATTATCAAAATGAAAGATGAATTTATCATCGTCCAGATACTTTCGAACTTTTATTTGAACAAACGATCATACGCCGATAGCGCGATAATAATACATAAAAAAATTATATCTGTATTTTGACAGACAAGTCCTTTGTGAGCTGAAGGAGCTTTCCGAATGTCACCCGTATACGCATATTTATTGTCGCTAAAAGCCTGTATTGTACCGCGCGCGGCTGTTGGGAGGCCAAGGGAGGAGAGGAACGACCGCCAGGATCGCCGAAAAAGATCGGGCACGAAAGGTTCTCGATCCCTGAATCGGGTTCTCTTGGCGCGAGACGCTGTCGTTTCAAAAACAGCTCGCTTCATTACTACACACACGCACACCCACACGCACACCCACACACACACACACACGCGCGCGCGCGCACACACACATATTGAGGAATGCCGACTCCTGACTTCTTTCTCGAATCCGCGCCAGGCACGCGCTCCATATATCTCAATCAAAACATCGAGCTCGTCCCCTGCGGGAGTATCATCCATCAGTGGCGATCAAATTGGCGACAGCTTGTTCCGACTTCTGATCCTCCTCCTTCTCCACTTTCCTGACAGTTTCAAATTATCAATTGGTAAAATTCCACGCTTATATATATATATATATATATATATATATATATATATATATATATTGAGTGCAGGGATCCGGAAGCCAATCCTTATAAATAAATAAATAGAGAAAAAAATTTCCTCCCATACTTCTTACAAAATAAAATCTTCACATCTCAATTATTTTCCTAGAGAACATGTAAATCTATATCATCGCTTTGTAAAACATTTCGGTGTCTTTGAAGAAAGGAACAAACTTCGAATTTCCTTATGCACGAAACTTACTCCTCCGAATCTTTAGAACGATGGCAAGGAGGCGATGGGTATAAAAAACAAAACGACTGCTTATGTGTCCTATCTGTGAACCTTCTTCCACTTTGTATGATACGCTATTTATATATATATATATATATATATAAATATTATATCTTGTACGTACGTATATATGTATGTATGTATGTATGTATGTATGTATGTACGTATAATAAATACTGACAGCAGACTTACGCTGACGCTGCCCCCTCTCGACGGGCAGCTGATGCTACTTTTCCTTTTAAATATATATATATATATATATATATATATATATATATATATATATATATATACATAATAATGGCACGCGCGCGCGCGCCAAGTACTTGTGACGTAACACGAATCTCTGGCTAGTGCGCGGCTTTCTTTTATTCACGCCCGTTCATGATGATTGCCCTTCTTCCCTCTCTCACTCTGTCTCTCTCTCCCTCTCCCTCCCTCCCGCGCTCTTTCCCTCTTTCACTCTCCGACAGGCGGTGGGGGAGCGTTTTCGCGCAATCACCTGGCGCGCGCGTGCCTTCTGCCGAGCGAGTCGAGGGAGAGAAGGACGGCGCGTCGATTGTCAAAGGGTTATAGCGAGTGGTAGGAAGCGGAGAGGGAGGTATATATTAGTACGAGAGTCAGAGCGCATGATCAGCCGCGAGGCTGCGCGGGTGTTAGGGGGGGGGGGAGTTTCTCGATCGATAAAATCTAATCTAAGCGTTTATTGGATAAATATGCGCACAGGGGCGCTCGCGAGCTCGTCGTAACAATCTTTCTCCCCCCCCCCACCCCCGCCCCTACCGGAGCCGATCACCTGGCTCTTTTGGTAGCGCTCGCGGCCGATGGGCGCGCGGGCTCGCTATAATTCGCTTTTGTACATAATGCGTCCGTTCGAGGGTATAATACGTACGCGCGCGCGCGCGCGCAGCTTCGTTGCGTTGCGCAGCCCGGCGCGTGAGAAGAGCTCGTCATCATCGGCGTTTCGGCTTAATAAAAAATCGCTTGCGCAAGCGCAACGGCGAGGGATCATATTATAAATAAAGAAAGAGCAACTAAATAGAATAGCATTTTTGCCGCTCGAGTCCCCTTCTCCTCTCGGTATATATATATATATATGTAGTCGCGCATAGCCTCGGAATTTGTCTCGAGAGTCCACGCTTATAAAACTGCCACTTTGTCATGCAGATTGGCGAGGGAAGATAGAGGAACGGATCGCGCGCGCGCGAGAGAGGAGAGAGAGAGAGAGAGAAAGGGAGAGAGGGAGGGAGAAAAAAGTCCCAAAGAATCTCAAACGCGCGCGTTTACCTTTAACGTCCCGGCGATGCGCGCGAGTCCATCGTACGGGTCGGGGCGAACGTACTACTCGCGGCGAAGGGGTGGGGGGGGGGGCACACGCAAGCCCCACGCGTATAAACTGCATAACAGCGTTAAATGGATTGGTTCTCTGTCGGAGCCAGCGGTGCGCGCGCTCGTTTGGGGATGAGTTAATGGAGATTAAGGCAGAGCGGGACGATTGGCGAGAAGAGGGGGGGAGGAGGGAGGTAGCAACGCTACTTTGGAATTAAAAAAATTTTTTTTTTTTTTTTTGGTTGTTACTGCAGTATATATAAATATACATACACACTCGCCTTTCTTGAGCGCGCGGACCTTTCAGACGTGTTTACTCTGGATCGAACCGACGGACATATATAATACCCGGCGCACTTTTACTTTCGCTGAAATCAAAAGGCTCGCGGAGCGTAATTTATGGTCTCGCGGTATTAAATCTCTCGCTATCTCGGTATTCTCTCTCCTTCTTTTCTTTTTCTTCTTTCCTTATTTAATACTTTAATTCAATGAAAATTAGATTGGCCTTTATGACAGTCGATTTTAATGCGCCCAAATCGCAAGTGTAGATATATTGCGAATATCTTATATACATATTTATATATATACATATTTATATATATATATATATATATATATATATATATGTATATATATATATATGTATATTTGTATAAGCATTCCGAAATAGCGCGATGTCCATTAAAATTCGAAAGGTCGTTATTAACTTTCCTACGCATCTGTATATATCTACTCTTTATGCTTCTCTACAAAGAAAAGTGCAAACGTTCGGTATACATAGCGTGCGTAACTACTTAATTATTGGCAATGCTTAATCATCATGATATTCGACGTAATGACGCCACAGTCGATATAATATATATATACATATACACTCGAGTTAATTTAAACGGCGCAGAATTTAATTTAAACGCACCAGGCGTTTTTTCGCGCGTCATCCCGCAACCGAGCGTGAAAAACCATGGACGGGCTTGGAGGCCGATGCGTTCTTGTTATTAAAAACACCCATCGACTGGATTTTTCGATTGCCATTTCCGAACGGGAGCTACAGCTGTACTAGTACCTATCTATATATAAGTACCGCGTAAACCGCACGCGCGCGCACCACTCATCGATGTTCCGCGCTTCGTTGACAAATGCCGGGACCAATGATATATATATATATATGTAATACAGGTAGGCGTAAAGCATAAAGGTACGGGTATAGTAAAACCGCCGGCTGGCGCGCTTAATTATCACCTTTGGATGAGCAAGATAAAGAATAGCCCCAGCCCTCCTTTACGCATCGAAAGACGCCGGGACGCCTCGTCCCTCGTCAACGAGCTGCGTGCTTGCCGCGCCACGCGCACCGTCCTCCTCGCCCGTGCGACCAATCGAGCGCGGCGTCAATTGAGCGATAAAGGAAATACAGTGTACGGCCGTTGCGCTTCGAAACGAGCGCCCGACTGCACGAGAGAAACTACTCGCGTGCCCCCGGGAGAAGGTTATTCGGGGAATGAAGACGCGTGGAACGCATCTCTTATTGCGTTACATGAACAAGCATATATATGTATATATACTACGTTATTATACATGCGCAACGAGAACGTAGCACGCGTTTTCGAGTTATTAGGTCGTCGTTTTCAATGATTAATACGTTCCTTTAAAATAACTTTTGGAATTAAAAACAAAAAATTTCCGTACATCGCTTATATGAGGAGCAATACAGACTAAAATTAAAAATCTCACGCTTCCAAATCATATTCAAAAGTATAATTATTATTATTTAAAAATGATTCTTTTAAAATATGTTTTAAGAATAATCAAAATATATTTATAATTTATTACTTGTTATTCATATGAATAAAACATCAAGATATCTTGAATACTAGCCTATATTTTTACATTAATTATGTTTCATCAAGTGCTTGACAAATGCTTTATTTAATTTATATTTATTTATTTTGACTTTACTTTATGCTCGTTATTATATATATATATATACCAGGCGAGCATCAGGATAATCCGTGGCCGTTCTCGAGCCGATAACGCACGCGAGAGCGCGTCGGTCCGACTCGCGGCGCGCGCGTGTCGTCGGAGCGCCTTTCGCAAATGGGACTACCGGTGCCGTGCAGGAGATGCGAGGCGCGAGAGCGAGCAGGCGAGGAGAGGAGAGGCCATTGCGCAAGGCCGCGGAGCCCCCGGCCTCGTTGGAAAATCAATCGCCGGGCCCCCGGGATCGCAAAGAGATGAATTGATGAGCTTTGTAATGCGTCCGTGGCGCAGAGGGAGCTGGGCGAGGGGTTGGGGGGGGGGAGGTTTGGAGTCTTGGCGATAAAGGACATTAAGGAACGACGCGAACGATGATCCGTGCTCCCGATGCATATACAGAGTGGAAGGAGATGGAGGGAGAGCAAGAGAGACAGATTGAGGGAGAGATAGACAGAGAGCGAGATGGGGGGGGGTGAGTGAGAAGTATATTGAGCAGGCCATTAGCGCGGCTGAGCGTGCGAGTCGTAAAAAGGCGATTAGAGCCGCGATCGCCGCGCATAACGAGCCTAATATCTCGCGAGCGCCTTACCGAGAGCCTCTCCTTCTTTCATGTTTTTTTTTTTTTTTTCATTTTATTCTCCTCTTCCATCCACTTTTTTCTCTCAATCGAGAGGGGCTCCGCCGCGTCATATATAGGTGCGAGATTCCTAAGCGCTCGTCGAGCTGAATTTTCAGCGGCGCGAGCGCCGAGCCGCGTTTCGGAGCGCGCGAGGCGCAATTTTACGCACTTTGCCAACGTTATCCTTGTCGTTCGGTGCTCCCCCTCATCTATACTCTCGGCGCTCGGTCGATGGTATTACAGCCGCAACCCCCCCCCCCCATTCTCGCGCGAAATTGTAAAGTATCATTGCGCGCGCGTTAAGCAACGCTAATGTCGCTTGTTTCACAAATTGTGCCAAATAAAGGTTTATCATCCGTAAAGGAGAATTGTTAACGAAACTTTATTAATTGGCTAATTCTTATGATTACGATGGTAAAGCAAACCAAGTAATTGGACATATCTACATTTGTGAATACATAACGTATTAAGTTTTATTTCCTGTACTTTTTTAAAATAATTACTTGTTAGTATTTCTCGTTCTCAACAGACGGATGTTTGTTTCAACGTAAGAAAAGCATTCCTTTTGACGATGTTCTTTCAATGCCCTTCTAATTATCATATTAAAGGAAGAAAATTTCTAGGTCGGTAGGAATCATTCAGATTCGAAAAAAAAAGATGCACATTTTATTCTGTGACTCGACTTGTGAGTATTCTAGGCTTTATAACATTTTCACGCATAACCGTAATTTTCACCCTCGATTCGTTACAATAGTTCGCTAGTGGAAGATTGCGTAAAAGATTTATGTGTCGGTAATCTAGTTATTATTGAGAAACACTTGTGGATAATTATCCGCATCATCAGTCTCTGTAATCTCTAAGAGTCAGACTTGCATCACGAGCATTTCATAAAGAACTTGTACGCATGTGCATACAACTTGTAGCATGCACAACAAAATCCAAATGGAGCTCTATGCGTTAAAAAATTTTTGCGTAAAGCCCTTTCTAAACAGTGCAACTGACGTCCACAATCTGAAATATACGCTCTGCTTTTCATGCGCACGATCTGCCTAGTTTCTTTTAATCACTTTTATATAACTTCTCGCCAGTTCTGCTTACCAGCGCAAAATTCTGAAGACGGTTCGTGAACGCTGCACAAGAACGAAAAAGTTCCTCTCTAACGAGATGCGATCTCTCAAAGGCGTCTAGCTCAGTGCCGAATAAAAGGCAGAGTAAGCACAGCCGTCCAGATACAAAGAGACGGTCTTCAGAGGAGCGACCGCTAGATGGAGATAACGACAACCCAATATCCTGCGCCACTTTATCGTGGGTAGGCTTTCTGGTATCTAGAATAGTAGAAAGTCCGAAATAATCCCACGGTGGCCCAAAAATTTTTCGAAAAAAGACGAAACTATGTTAGAGTAGATACCCTGATATTGCCAAATAAATATTTAGAAGTGAGTCTAGTCGACAAAGTTCCTTGGAAAATGGTCTTTCAGAAGAAGGGTCTTGAAGGTATACGGGGACGTTGTGAAAGCTTAAGATTCTAGCAGAGAATAAAAATAATATTTTAGAACTTATCAGAGCTGCAAGGTATTATGTGAGAAACTGTGCTGGTATGTCAACAGTCGAAAGTCCAGCTGAGATTACCCACAAGACTGTAGAGTCATAGAATATTGGAGACCCGATACACGATCGCCGTAAGGGCCTGTCGAAACGATAAGCTGGTTTACTCTAAATCCCAAGCCAAATGTCAAAACTGTTCTGAATTTACGCCGAAAACCTCCATCTTGTTTAACGAGAAGGATTGTAATAATCGGGAAATAAGAATTTCTATCAAATGTGAAATGAGAAAAATTAAAAAATTATTTTCTCTACGTATGCATTGCGTCATGCTCCTACTGGTCAATTTTTAGTATTCGTCAATATTGGCCAAGAACTAACTCCACCAAAAACTATCTGCGCTGCACGTAAAATCAAGCTTCAAATACTGAAGATAGAGAGAGAGAGAGAGAGAGAGAGAGAGAGAGAGAGAATGTCTGGCTGTTAAATTTGTAGAAATTCAATAAACTACCAAAGGCGTGAAAGACATAGAATTAATATAATATAGGCCGATTACTTCAGTGGCAGACAATTTTCCTCTGCATATCAAGTTGAAACAACATGCGTTATCCTCTGCATCGTAAGAAGCACTTGTGATGAATACAAGATCCAATGCGAAGAGACAATGAGAGATATACGACTATTCATACAAATAGGTTTTTAATTAAACAATTTTTGGTCAAGAGAAAATTTCATCTTTTCGAATGAATTTACTTTGTTAAAATATTTCAAACACTTACTGCTCAATTAGCGATGAAACACAAATTTCATTATCTAAATTTCTTTTCTTGAACTGCAATTTATATTTAATAAATATTTTTCATTAAACCCAATCGGTTTAAATTTGTCAAAACAAAAATAATGAATGATTACAATTTCCGCACAAACTAAAAAGTAACTAATAATAGCGTTTAGAATAAAGAAATTAATGGAACCTAAAAAAAAGTATGATTGAACTATTGAAAATCAAGAATAACAAAACAATGTTATAGTACAATTTATTTATTGGAGGTAATATTATATATGTGTTTACATTCTCAAATATTCTTGAATTATTTTGTATTGGCACCGACAATATATATTTAATGCATTTAAATGGTATGCGCACTTAATCTGATTTGAAGTCGCTTTCAATTGGCCTCAATCTGCAAAGTATAACGATATACCTCGTATAAATAATAAATTGATACTATATGAAAATTAATTTTTCATAAATTCCAGTTCGATCATGTAATTAAACGGAAATATATATTTTAATCTCATAAAAAAGCTCGACGTTTCAATTTTTCTCCTTAAATATTAAAATATGTGTCAGAAAGGACTTTATATAAATAAATAAGATGCTTCGGTTTTCCAACTATCCCATTATGAATCATTGGAAATTGCTTTTATTCAGAGAAAAAAGCCAGTAAAATTCAACGAAATGCCGACTTCCGAATCCGATCAAGGATCTACTTTTCACTGGATTTCAGTGGCTTTTCGTTGAATCACAGTGGTTTCCACTGATTCAATTTTAGATAGTCGACTATACCCTATATGTATATATTACCGATTGAGAGACTCAATCCAGTCGTGTTTCAGAAAGTCTTACGGTTAGCGCGAGCTAAACACAGCCACGATGTCTCCGCAAGACCTCATTAAATCTTCGCATAATAATCCGCGCCGCAGTAACGTCAGATTTTTACACGTTTCTCGGATAATATAAAAAAAAAAAAAATCCCCGACCACTCAATGGACCTCCATCTCTCTCTCTCCTCCGAACCGCGCGAACTAAACGCTCGGCACGTGGTGCTCGATGATTCTTAAAAAAAGAAAAAGCAAAAAAACGTCAATCAGTTCTTCATAACCCCGCGAACGCGTCGCACAAAAATCCCTGAAGAAATTTTCCATTTCCCACGTATATATATATATATAGAAAACGAAACGAAGGATTCCGCGCGGAAGCCGCGAAGCGCCCGGGGGCCGCCGCGCGGCTTGCGCGGTCCATGAATTAGCGAGACCGCGCAATTCTCGCCGACGATGATCGATATGAGGATCGAGCCGGGCCGATGCTAATGCACGCGGACGCGTGCCGCGCGATTATTGTATAACACGGGTCGCGAGCGAGCGCGCCGAGCCGTGAAATTACAAGAGCGCAGCCGCGCGCTTTTTATAACAGGAGCTGGCGGGCATGAAAGGGGGGGGGGGTACGAGCGCATCGAGCGCATCGTTTTAATTACATACACGTTTTCGGCTGGAGAAGGAGCGCAGCTTATATATATATATACAGCAATACTTGTTAATACTTGTACCAATTTCACTTTCACGATTAATATAGCGAGACCGGTCAGTGGGTTATGATATGGATCGATGGCCCGGCGAACGGGCAGACGCGTGCGTCATATTTTTTTTTTTTTTGGGATAGGAGGTTCGTAATTGTGATGCGAACGGCATCAATGAGTAGCGAGTCTGAGATTGAGGGAGGCGAACACCGGATGCGCAAGGGGGCCTTTTGGGGCGTGTGGGGAGGTTGGATCGAAATTTTCGGCTTTTCTTGATTTTGTAACATATTTGAAAATCTTGAAAATTGCATTGTCGCCAATAATTATCCTGGAATCCCGGTTTATTTTTCTTTATTCATTTCTTTTGTCAGAGTTAGATGATTTAGTTATCGTACTCATATAATTTATTCGGATTTATTAATGCTTCGAGTTGCCGGTGAAAACTTCCAGTTTCAAAGTCTAACGTTCAATCCGTAATCCCCCTGATTCATAAATCGAACATTCCTATCAATAAATTATTGCAATTTCCTTTAGACACGATATGAAAGGTAGCGAAGTAAAGCGATCGTTTGTCTCGTGAAAGAGTGAAAAAGTATCTACATGAGTTACGAAGTGGAAGAGTTGGTTAATTAGAAAAACATCATAATGTATGAAGTTGTTGTCCATCATATCGCTCGTTAATTTCTGTTTTACGAAAGAAAAGCAGATGAAAATCCGAACATATTTTTAATCCGATGTATATAGGTCGAATGATTAATTAGCGAAAATTGAATATGTCTTCCAATTAAATGTCTAGCAACCCCGTGCCAACAGAATTCAAATCCCCGAGGAATTTTCAAGATTGAAAACCAATAATAAATTATTCAGTCCAATCACAAAGGTAATGACATCGTAACTTGAGGCGATTCGAAATAAATAAATCCCGGATCTAATGGCGACGTATTAGATGCGTAACCCGGCAACGTAGGAAATTACGGATACGATCGCGACAAAGCTTCGGGACTCGATTCCGGCGCAAAATTCGGGCTCGAGCCCGAGTCGTATGAAGCCTCGTCGAACTTCTTCGCCGGAACGCAGATCTCGACCTATCTTTCCCGGTCCTGTACTGCCGTGAGCGGTGCATCGGCCAGCGCCAGCGACGCGCGCCGCCGGCTCGTTGCGCTTCTGTTTTCGGCGCGCCCAAGTTTTCGCCCAACTTGTTCTCGCTAAAAGGGCGGCAAATTTATACGTCGGCGCGGGCGCGTTGAAAAGAGAAAGACCGACTAAGCGAGTCCCGTGCGGCTCGGTAAATATACCGTAGCTTTCACCGCGATACGCCAGTGGATGTACAGGCAGAGAACGTACGGTCGTGTATAGAAATAGCGCGCACGCGTGTATTTTTCATTTTCCTCGCTCAGTAAAATATATATTTTGCGAAAATTCGCAGGTCTGTCCAAAGCTGTCCGGGGCTCGTCTATAAATTCCGAGCTCGCGCGGCCGCAATTTCGAGTAAATGCACACTTTCGCGAAGAGCGAAAAGGGAAAGAGAGAGAGAGAGAGAGAGAGAGAGAGAGAGAGAGAGTCAGAGAAAACACGTCGGAAAAACAAAAGCAGAAACTTCTTCCGGCGCCTCGACACTCTCGCAGCCCTCTAAATGCGAGTTTCAAAAAAAAAAAAAAAAAGAGGCCAGACGAAAGCCAAAGCGGGCGAAGAAGGAGGGGGGATCAAGCGCGGAGGGCGACGACAACAACAGAAGTAACGGCAAATTAGACGCCGTGAAAAAGTCGACGCGAAAGTAAAAGCAGAGTAGCCGAAGAAAGTGTGTATGTTTATACGCGCGCGTGCGCATACACTGCCGGTGGAGTAGAAACAATGGCAATGAATTTAGCTCGCGATACTACTACGCTCCATTCCTCTTCCTCTCTCTCTCTCTCTCTCTCTCTCTCTCTCTCTCTCGCCATCTGTCCGTGTCTTCCTCTCTGTCTCGCTGTTCTCGCTCTCGTGCATTTCTTGCATCGCCGGCGGATAAAGAAGTATTGGAAGTTCCGGTGTAAATTCATCAGGGGGCTAATAGGTGCAGTTCTACGAGCGCTCGGCGCGCGCCAGGACGGCCATCACGCTACCAATTAGCGTCTCGCTCGCTTCTTCCCACATTCTCCTCCCTGATGCTACTCTCCCTCTCCCCCCTCTCGTCGTCCCACTTCATCGTTTTCTCTGTCTCTCTCTCTCTCTCTCTCTCTTTCTCTCACCAGCGTACGTCTCGCGGAATTGCAGAGCGCGGCAGACGAGGCTGCGCACGCGGCTTGGATAATAATGACGTATAACGCAAAATGACGTCTGCGCACGTACATTTAATGCGAGAGACACGCGTATTAGATCTGTCGCGGTGCGCGCGCTCTCGGGCATTAATGCATCGAGCATAACGCGCGAAGTGTGCTGTAGGGTATGAGAGAGACAAAGAGACTGAAAGGGAAACAGAGAAAGAGAAAGAGAGAGGGAGAGAGAGAGAGAGAGGGGGGGTAAAATCGTAGAGGAATAAGAAACACTGCGCGAGAGTCGCAAATCTATTCTGAATTGGCTCCGTGTCACTCTCCCCCCCCCCTTCCTCGTCTTCATTCTTTCGCACATATACCCAGCGCAGCGCCTCGAGAATTCTCCCCGGCGCGTGTCGCGTCGTTATCAACGAACTATTGTATTGACGAGTATCGAGCGCTCGTCGTTTCCCGAACGCGTTAACCGACGCGCTCGCTGCCGCGAACGGAGGGAAAATCTCGGGAAACGGCCCGACACATCCGCCCCCCCCCCCCCGCTCACTCCAACCCTCCTTCCACAGCGCCCACGCGTCGATCTTTTCTCCCGAGCGTCGCTCGAATCTGTTGCACCGTGATGGATGGATTTGGATGCACGCCCAGGGGGGGGGGCGACGGGGTGGATCGTCGACCCGTCGCTGGGGCACGATCCGGATGGTTGGAGGAGGGGGGGGGTGGATGGAAAGCGTCGGCAGTTCATTTCAGAGGGGAGGAAATGAGACTTACGTATATGCATTACACGAGTGTCCGGACTTCGTTATCGCCTGCGCGAGCCAGCGGGGTATTTAATGCGCGTAGTAATTGTGCGTATATATATATATGTGTGTGTGTGTGTGTGTTGTGTGTGTGTGTGTGTGTGTGTGTGTGTGTGTGTGTGTGTGTGTGTGTGTGTATATCTACGTACGTATATCTAGGACTAGTCGGATGCAGTAAAGTTCACGTCGACGTCGGCAGAAGGGATGAAGCGATGATGCTCACTTTATCGTCTGCAATGCTGCAATGGTTGTCTACATACCTATTAAAGGTGGATCTATTATGACAGCAGTGGATTATCAATATCATGATTGTTATTATTATTGGCCATGGAAATTACATTGCACAATGCAGATATGATTACGAAAAGATTTAAAAATCAGGTGAAATTGCTAGAAATTGCGAATATTAGATTTGTTAAACTTTATTATGTTATAGTATCTATTTTATGTGCATCCATTTATCTAGATTGCTAATAGAATCATCCCAAAACACTGTTTTTCGCAGTGTTCCAGCAATACTTTAATGATATAAGGAACATTTTATGATAATACCGAAGTAATTCGTCGATACACAATGTGAACAAGAATAATTATGATATATATATATATATATATATATATATATATATATATATATATATATATATACATATCCATATAATATTCAATTACGAATAAGTGGCGAAGAATGATTTACGATTGGGAATGTGTACATTACAAGCTTTTAATTGGTGTACAGATGTTAAAAACAGTTCGGTCTCCATTGATCGCGCAAGTGAATAAATATAAGCTTTAATCATTACGAGAGAAAATTGCCGCGAGCGTAAACTTTCTATTTTGTAGGAAAAACGCAACTTTTAACGTTCCCATATACACGTATATCTGCATTTAACCCCAGAAAATAACTTAAAAACAGAAAGAAAATGTGTTCCTCTCCTTGGAAATAAGTTGTAACGCTGTTATTACCGACATAAACAGCATAAGTACTTCATATATTACTCAATGATCTGTAATTTTTAGGTGTATAAGTATACGGGAGTGTGTGTGTGTGTGTCTGTGTGTGCATGAGTTACTTTGCAAGATATAGAGATACATCCAGATGTCATTAAAATGTTCCAATTAAATTTATTACGCAAGCGTTGTTACATACGTGTATAACCGACGATACAATAATACATATATATTCGAAATAATTGCCAAATGATTCTTCTTCGGATCGTAATACAACGTATCGATCATCCGACTTGGCCATTGGTACGAGCAAGAACGCTATGCCCGACGCAGTATCGCATAAACAATTTGGGGCAACCTCTATTACGAACCAGCGATCACTTTTTCCCAAACCCTGGGTCCCAAATCCGTGTCACGTGGTGGCTTTTAATTAATTTTTAACAATAACTTTCTTGTATAAATAAATATGATATGCCATTCCATTATGTAAGCTAAAATAAGTGCCTTCTCATGCGCTATTGCTTCAGCTTTAGAAACTACCGCAATGATGAAGCTATCCAGTCGCGTAATTCATTGATCAAAATATCGCTTTTAATTTTGATTTTTGCTTTCATTTCGCTCTTCTGTTGCTTCGCATTCATTTTGCCTCGTTCGACTTTGACTTAAACTCCGGCTTCTCCGTATTTGCTCAAGATTCGGAGTTGCACTTGGTAATCACTTTCGTATTCGCTGTTTTAGCGGTAAAATTTTTCTTCTCTTTTCCATCAGCAAAATGACATACATTGATCCCAATTCCGAGAGTGTTTTATGTCAGATAGGACAGAGAGTATTAGATCCGATATCCATCCTTTACAATCAGCATTAAATTTCAACGCGTTATATTCAATATTCTGCCAAAGCTGAAAGCCAATCGTGGCATCCTCTCGGTGCCCTACTCCCCTCACCTGGCTCCTAACTAGCTTTTTCGTCGCAAACCTCCCACCCCCCCCCAATCTCTCCTCGCTCCAAGCTGGTTTACGAACGCTATCTTGTAGCGCTGTTTCTGGCAATCACCCCGCACGAAATCGATCGCCCAAGGATCTTCCGAAATCTGCCCAATGAACGCAAGAATCGCGGCGCCGGCGCGCGTCGTTGCAGCTCGAGTGGGCCCCTACTCCCCCGCGCCTCACCGCCTAAATCGTGAAAAAAAAAACCCCCCTCGAAAATCTACCCGCTCGGCCGATCCTCCCCATCCCCCCTCTCAATATACTTACTCGGCTTCTCCTCACTTAACGCTCCGCTTCTCCCGCCGTTACGCGCGCGCGATGGATATGCTCGCGCATTGTGCATAGACGCGCACGCGCTCGAAGCGCGTCCTCTCGCCTCACCCCCGCCCCCAGCACCGAGAGATTAATTACGCGCGCGGGCGCTACGCGGGCGAGTATCGTGAGATCGTCGAGGCCGCCGGCGAACTTCGCTCGGAAGCTATTTGCGCCGACGGGAGTTTCTTGGCGCGCGCGCGGAGAGCGCCGCCGAATCGCCGCCGCTCTTCGTTCTTCGCGTCCCTCCGTTGCACGTATAAAGCCGCGCGCCGTTTTTGCGCAACGGCGAGCGCTAATTTTGCCGGCGGCTGCTTTTTCCATCTAATTCATCTTCCTCTTGCTTTATGCAGACGCGCGCGCGCATACACGCGCCGCTCACACATTTACGCAGCGTGCGCGAGCGCCGCCGCAGTTTTTCGCTTCGATACGGACAGATCGAGAAAGTGTCGGAGCTAGAGGGGAGAGGTGTTTAGAAATGGGCCCGAAATCGAGCTTAATTATCGCGCGCGCTCGGTAGGCGCGTTGCTAAACTCGGGACGCGCGCGAAATAATTTGGATCTCGTTAATCAATGGGACGCGCGGAGGGGGAAGAGGGGGAAGGGGGGGAAGGGGAGGGCGCGACGAGGCGAGGAACGTCGAGCGTTTCGCCATTACGGGCAAATATTTACGGGGCGATATTGTTGATCGGTGCATGTGCGCCGCGGCCCGCGGGGGGGGGGGGGGGGGGTGAAAATAACGTGGCTCTTGTCGGGATCGTATACCTACCCCCGCCCCTATGGCTCTGTTTTATAGGCGCGTTGTTTGCTCAGCGTAATCCGACTCCGTGTTATAAATGCATTATGTGCCTTGAGTCGATTACTCGGGTACAGCGTGCACGTGTACTAGAGGCTGGCCGGACTTTACAGCCTATATACACGAAGGGGGGCAGTCGAAGCTAAAATATGTGAACGACGTATAGAAAAGGGAGCCTAGCTCTCCTGCACGGTTCTTTTATTATCTGTAGATTTAGCAAACGAGGAGCGTGCGAGAAAAATTATTCTACCCAATCTCAGTCACTCTCTCTCTCTCTCTCTCTCTCTCTCTCTCTCTCTCTCTCTCTCTCTCTCTACCTGTCCTTCTATTACTTTTACGCGTGTAAATATTGAATGCCCCGTCAAAGTGTAAATGCTTTCAGACCTGGACCGGCCGTTCTGTCTGTTATGTCTGCCAGTTTGGAGGGAGTTCATCCCCTAAATACTATATGTGAATGTAAGATCGGTATATTTACGTGAATATAACAAAAGACGCTCAATTGTGTTAATTAGTTGTGTTAAAATCTTTTTAAGTAGTCTATCGAGATCCAAATGTATCGACATAAACTTTATACGTTTCGCACTGAGCCACTGCCTGTCTAGGATTCAGAATAGAATGAAGGATAAAATTTCACCGATGATAAAACGTTATACTGAATAGACCATACGTCTGTCGTAGATTTATTTACGTAACTAATGAAACTTACAGAATAGATTTGTCGTAACCACTAATATCAATAATTGTTCAAATTTCGGCACAGCAATCGATTTCATCTCATAATTTCAGTCGTCGCAATTTTAGCATCAAATCTCATTCGATCATTCGTTACAATGCAACGCATGAGTATGATGTTGTTACACGGGATCGCCATAGGTCAGTCGCCTTCTAAATTCTTTTTTTCCCAATAATGCACTTAGACCGGTAGGTTGGGCAAACGGCCGACCGACCTTGAGGACCACCGACGTAACTTCCAAACGAAAATCTGTCGAGGGAAGGCGCAGGGGGGAGGGGGGGGATCTCTATTGTCAATTACGCGGCTACACTTCATAATGCCCACGTAACGACCGCCGACGTACGTGTTGGGCACAGCTCTGAACCGTGTTTGACGATGTTGTTTTCTCTTGAACAAATAATTACTCCGAGCCAATATAGAATGACTAAACGCGTATATTGAATTTACTAATCGAATAATAACTACAGGTATTTCCGGATCTTTTTTTTTTACAATATTTATGGATTTCGTGTTTTTTTTTTTTTACCTCACCTGCTTTGCTGCGTATCGACTGTGGACGGTAATAATATCTCGAACGTCATAAAATTACGCATGTATCAAGTGTATATCAAATTGAATTTAAAGAGCTTTTTATACATTTTATGGACTGTATAAGCGCTTGTTTTTACTCTCCATCTGGGCTTTTTTTTTATGGTTTTCCAGATCTCTCGGGAAAACATGTATTATACTTCGTAATCATACATTTGATTTTCGAAATACGTTATTTTTCATAACGCATTTCGAAATATTTATATGGTCGATATATGCAGATGACACTCGACCATTCAATCTCAACAATTCTTCTACAACTTGTCCTTTTACCATTTAAATAAATATAAACGAATGCCGTCGATTAAGACTAAAATGCTTTCATTTTTACGATTGAATTGTTAATCAGCCAACTACAAGCGTTCTTAAATTAACTATTCCTCTTTGTCACCCTTATCGCACGTATATAATGTTGGAAAAAACGCGCGCGATCGACGCGTAAAAAACTGCGGAGGGAAAGCGCCGCGGCGCCGAATCCCAAGCTCTTACGTTTGGGAAATCGCACCTCGTTCGGACGCCCTAAGTAAACGCGAGAGGCGCGCTGCAGACGAGCGGCGCATCGTTCGTTTACTCGTTTAAAGCTTCTTTCATACTACGCGCGCGCGCGCGTATGTAGTTCAGAATCCGTGCGTCCGAGAGCCGCACGTGCAGCGGCTCGAGAGGATTGCGCCAAGGACCTTCTCCCCCCCCCCCCCGCGCCCCGCGGCCAAGATATATTCACTTTCACTAATGCCCAAACGCTTGTTCTCGATTAAATCGTTTGAATATTGGTCAGCGCGAGCGCGAGACCGCGTGCTCCACGAGCGTTGCCCAATCGTTATGTCAGCGCGGCGGTAAAATTATAACATAATAGGCCGCGCGCTTCTACGACGGGACGAACGCGTAGGGCGCGAGACCGCGTTCAATGCCGATGACTAGATCGGAGTACCGGATCCTACGTAGGCCGGACCACTTGTAATTCAGTCCGTTTCCGCTTACCTAGAACGGCCTCTCACCCCCCCCCCTGCCGCCCTGCCAAGGACGCGCGAAATACACCACGATGATCCGTCCGACTTTTCTCCTTGTATAATTAATAGGGAGGCGGGCTGTCCATGGGTAGAAGGGCGGGGCCGTTCGACAACGACGAACGTCTTCATCGATCCCGTCCCGGGCCCCCCCCCGGGTACGCGTGCGTGCAGCACCCCGTCGGCATTAATTTCTGGCTGGACGGGAGGCACCTCTCGGCTGCGAGACGAAATTGAGACCTGTCGCGTTACGACGCAAACGAGGTACGGATACGTATATATGCGGCGAGTCGGGAATATGGCGACCTTGACGATGTTTTATCGTTTGGGTACGCAGAGTGCATTTCATACACCTGTCGTTCGAAAGAATTGAGAATGTTTCGAGAAATTCCATGATTGGGGCCGTACGGCGATTGAATTGATTTTTACTAATTCTGAACTAACAGTAACCAAATTTTTCACAGACCCGCAAATATATATATATATTATCCTTGTTCGTTTTTATTAAAATTAAAAGGCAATTCATTGCTGAAAACTGCACTTACATTAACAATTAGTAGTAATAATTATATTCTTATGAAATTTTCGCCCAAACTAATTAAATTTCCAAATTAATTTGCCGCGCTCCAGGAGTCAATGAGGGCCCTATGATTATATCGACCGGCCACGTAACGACGAGGTGCAAAACGCATATCAGTCTCGACAAATACGTCCGCGTTCGCGTTTAATCCACGCGATATGCAACGAAAGAGCGCTGCTCTTTCGGGTCACTCTGCGGTTTTAATTATGTGTGTATATATATATATATATATATATATATATATATATATATATATATAAATTTAATTCTTCAATCCCATGCACGCACCGAATCCTCTCGGCCGCGCATTATCGCGCGCGCGATTCTCCCTCGTTTTTGCGCAACGCTCGCGCGGGAGCGTCGGGAACGCGTGCGATCTGCGGAAATTTTAATTAATTTTTCATTAGCCGCTATAAATTTATCTCCCCCGTTCTGCTCTCGTCCTTCCCCAACGTCCTCCTCCATCGAGCAATTAGACATATATATTAAACGAGTCGACCGATTATGCAGCGACCGCGCGCACCGAGCGCGCGCGCGCCAAAGAAAGGCCGCGAAATATCATCATCCGCGAGATGCGTTCTTGCGATTTTAATGATCATTGGCGGAGCGCGGGATTTATGCCAAGAGAGAGAGAGAGAGAGAGAGAGAGAGAGAGACTGATGTGGAGGGCAGGGGGGAGGCTTGCATTATGCTCTCTAATCGCGCGCGATATAGTACGGAAAGAGGTTTTTGTGCGAAATTACATTCGTTTGCGATTGCAATTTTTTTTTTCATTCTTATTCTGATGCTTCTCTACGGAGCGCTATGGAATACACGTTGCATTATTCGCGATGACTGCCCAGTTTTAAAGCGGCTGCTCGTCTATATAGTTTGGCCACGCGAACGACCGGCGCCGTAGATCACGGCGGACTTTACTGTCAAATGATTCCAAGTTCCCCCGACCTAGTACAATGAGAGAAAGAGAGAGAGAGAGAGAGAGAGAGAGAGAGATAGAGACGCATCCGCGTTTAATGTAAACATGAAAAAGCATTATGTACCCTCGACGAGGTAACTTTCATATATATGCCATGAACAGACCCTCGCGGTTTCTTCTTTTTCCTGCTTCTTTTTTTACTAAGGCACTGCAATTTCGCTCGAACATTATCATTTGATTATGAAAAGAGAAATACGCACACACATACATACATATATATATATATATATATATATATATATATATATATATATATATATATATAAAGACACTGAAAATATTAAAAAAGGCATAAAAATGGCATCCCAAAAGCTACGTACGCGCACCACGCACCGTAAAAGGAGCAGATAGAATTTAATAATTCCGTCGCACGTACCGCAAAATACTCTCGCTCGGCCGTGTGCTCCCTCTTGAATCTGGAAATCGTGACATTCGCGAGCGAGGGCCGGCGGGAGGACGATGCGGGGGCGGGGAGGGGAGGGGGTCAGGAGACGATGCGCATAAGAGGACGATGGATGGCGGAGAGGCGAGGGAGGGACGCGGTTTCGCAACGACAAACGAGATTGGCCACGCGCGCCGTTTAACACAAAGTGAGCCGGCGGGCAATTAAACGCGAAATAAAAAAAAATAAGGAAAGAAAGAAGGAGAAAGAAACGTAGAATCTGGAGAGAGAGAGAAAAAAAAGAAATAACGTGAGCGCGCGCGCGGCGTCAAATTATAATGGCGCGCCACTCCAGTACCTGGAAATTTCGCGCGCGCGCGCGGATGATACATGGTATACGAGTGCGCGATGCGCACGCGGAGCGTTAGGCGCAAAGAATACGTATATATATATATATATATATATATATATATATATATATATATTTGTATAAGATTGCGTCATAGCGCGGCTCCTCGTCGCGCGTCCTCCCGGCCGCTAGACAATATTCCCTAACCTTCGGCGATTCAAGGCCCGCCTCCCGTATTCTGGTGGAAGGGAAGGGGGCGAGCGACAGGACGCGCGCTACCGAAATAAGTCGGCGGCTTGGACGGGGCGAAACAAAGCTGTGCCGGCTAAGTGACGTTCTCTACGCGCGCGCATGCAGGCTTAACGCACACGCGCCTACGTACTCGCGGGCAGGCCATTATATAAATATATAAAACCCATAAGCGCCGCGGCCCGTTTCAGCTTCCGCGCACCGATCAGGGGCGAGCGAAATTGTATTGACTCTCTCGGGTACGTGTTGCGATACGTATTGTATTATGTTATACACGCGCGCGCGCGCGCGCGCAGAGGAGCGCCGCTTGTCTCTCATTCGAAGAATCCGCCGGGCGAGATTGATTTTTCCTTTGCGAAACTGCTGCACGCGCGCGCGCGTCGCGACGCTTCTTCCGCGCTTTTCTTGTCTATATGACCGAACGGGGCAAAGGGAGAGGGGATTAGACCCCGTTGAGCAATTCTGGCCTGATTGGTGCTTGAGTCACTGGGAGACACGTTCTTTATCTTGTTTTATCCCCCTGCCTCTTCTCTCTCTCTCTCTCTCTCTCTCTCTCTCTCTCTCTCTCTCTTCGGGGATATCTTTATCTCTATAGAAATATTATTGGAGCATGGCGCCGGGGATCTTGCCTGGAAAAAAGCGCATTGTACGTGCAGCGCGCTGAAATTTTACGCGTTCGTTATAACGATAGACACAATGCACCCCCTCCGCGTACGTGTGTGTTCTCTCTCTCTGTCTCTCTCTCTCTCTCTCTCTAACTCTGCCACGATAGCGTCATTACGGACTCGTATAGGTACTGCTCTCGCCGCTGCTCGCTCTAGTCTTTCTGATTGGTCAGATATATATATATATATTTATTCAATACATTTTTTACAAATGCTTCCTTCTCCTCCCCTTCCTCCCATCTAGCGGATAGAACCACAGCAACGGAGGATGTTTTTTGGTTTATTAGAAATCGAAACTGATCCAATTTGTTGCGAAATCCACTCTTGATGCACTCATGTTCCTCCTTCTGTATATATTTGTTTTTAGAAAAAAAATAATAATAACCGTCCCACTCTTATGGGGCTGGGAGGAAATTGTATAATTTGTCGAAATTACTTTTTACCGATGCGCCTTACTGCCGCTGCCACATCCCCCCGTTACAGCAGCAGCGCGTCCGCACCAATTCCACCCCCCCCCCGATTCGTACACACACACACACACACCTTTTGATAACATTAATTAAGAAAATTTCCGACGAGCCGGCTAGCCCGTGTATTCAGTCGGTCCGGCTCGCGAGAGCTTTGCCCGATTTTGCTTTTCGGGACAGTCGTGTAAAATGGCTTTGCAAACAAAATAAAGGCTAAACTAATGAACATCGGGCGCCGCTCGCTCGTCGTTCTTGTTCCTTCCCCCCTCTAAAGTGTATATATATATATATATATATATATATATATATATATATATATATATACATATACAAGCTATACGCGCTCAATTACATGCAATTTGACTATTCAATCAACGCTGATAGAAATCAATTTGGCCGAAATACTGATTGACTTTCGGCGAGTTTACACTTTGTTCGCTGGAAAAAGCCGATGTTTTCCAAATAACTGTATACTTTATAAGCGGTATAATCGAGTAATTTTTTTCCGAAAATGAAGAGAGTTTCGTATTTTCGAATAGGCTTGCGAAACGATAGAAGGTTGGAACATTAAAATATATAACAATTGACATAAAGTATTGTTTTCGTTATTTGAAAACATTATTAACCATCAAATACCATTTATCCTTTACGTTTTCTACAATTTTTTATAATGTCTTACGTTGTCTATGATTTCTGAATGAACAGTATTATTCAGAAAATAGGTTATCCATCAAACTTTCAAATTGGCTTCGGTAAATTAAATTTTGTTTCTGTTTGCTAATGGCAGTAACGTATAGCGTTCAGCATTAACTGCTATCGTGTTCCAGATTACTTTCAAAATTTCGAATATCAGGTTCGCTTGAACAAATGATCCACTGACCGATTCGAAAACCGAGGGCTTTTATTTACATTTTTAATTTTCAAACATTCATGTCGTTGTCGAGGAAAAGCTTTTAACACAAAAACTAGACGTGTTTATTTTGTAATTCAATTGATTAATTATATTATTTACAGTCGCGACTCTGATATATCGAACAATGTAACAGATTGAATAAAATCGAAAAAGAAACCATTGTTTTTATTTGTATTTAATTTATTTTTATCATATATTTACGTAACGTCATCAATAATTGTACGTTCAATTTATATTTGTGTGATCGGTAAATTCTTGATTGGCGATGCAATTGAAATTTATTTTCTCGCAACCGATGCCTCGCGATCAAATTGAAATCCAAACAATGACGACGTAACTCATGATCCCGAGACTTGCTGTTCCAACAGAGACATTACAGACGCCGTCGGCTGCACAGTCGGGCCTATAATATCGTGACCATTAAATTCAACTCCCGAACTTGGCCAATTAGCCCTTTTATCGATGTGAATTCTCGTAAATCATCTGAAAAATTATCGGCTGCTCGGCAGCCCAGCAGCGTAACCGGACGGGCGCGTAATCGAGTCGCACGCACGTAAGTCGGCATACCCGAAAACTTCATAACTCCCGAATCTCTCCCCCCCCCCGCCACATGTACCCGAGAACTCAGCTCGCCTCTTACACATATACCTGGCGATAATAACGCTCTCCCGTATACGCGCGCGCACGCGCACACACACACACACACACACACACACACACGTCAATACACGATCTCGAAATCCCCGCGCGTCGCAGCAGCGGCAGCAGCAGCAGCGGCGGCAGCGGCGGCAGCAGCTCAATCATTTCTCTTCTCTCTTCTCTCGCGTGCCCCTCCATAATATTGCACCTCTCCCGCTGATGCATAGTACAGGGACTGCATCCTCCGCCGGCCTCTCCCCCTCGTGCCCGCGCGCCCGCGCGCGAAACGTCATATCGCAGGTATGTAACCTTAGCCACCCCGAAATGACGCGCGCGGGAAAGGCGGCAGGGAGCAGAAGGAGCAGGAGGTGGTGACGGTAGGGAGAGGTGGTGGGGAGGGGAGGGGGGAGGGGGGAGGAGGGCGAGAGAGAACCGAGGAAGAAAGGCCTGCGTCGAGGCTCGGATATATCGTCCCGGTGGCGCAACGGCCTTGCTCGTGATGTTACATATATCGGCGAGAAGAGGGGGGGCGAGGAGGAGGAGGAGGAGGAGGAGGAGGAGGTGGAAAAGTAGGAGGACTGGAAGCGGCGGAGGAGGAGGAGGAGGAGGAGGACGACGGCGACGACGGGACGAGACCGCGACGACGGCGATGATCACCGCGCGCTCATCTCTACCCGCGAGAACGGTATAAAACCCGCGGCCGGGCAGATGCTACCTCGCACTCTGCAGCGCAGTCATCAGTAAGGAGGATCTTCTCGCCTGGTACCAGCGGCACATACCCACGTACACACACGACTGTACCCGCGAAAATCGAGGGAGCCCGTCGCAGAGACCCACCGAGACCACCAGCGTACGCACGGGTGCAGGGCCAGTCTCGATTAGTCGGACGCCGAGATCGCGAAACGACGGGCGAGCCACGGAGTGCGACTTGATCCGTGAAGAGGACGAGAGCCAGCCCGAGAGCCGCGACCCCAGTGATAACTCGACACGTCGAGAGAGCAGGCCGACCGAGTTCGTCGTCATGAACGTGAGTATGCGCGGTGCCGAGTGACATTTTCTCTGTTGTTACGAGTCGGTGACGCGCGGCTATGACGTTGTACTCGGGCCGTGTCCTGTATGTACACGGGGTCCGTACAGGGGGATGGGGAGGCGTACGGACGAAGGATAATATTCCAACCCACTTACGGAATACGCTGGGCGTACGATCTATGGGTAGTTTTGCCGAGGGGTAGTTTTGGCATTAGCGGCGGAAATAGCTTTGAAATATCTCGCGATTAACGGCTTCGTCGCGGAATGAGGGGGTTGGTAGCGCGACGACATAGGCATTGAAATTTATTTAACGCGGAAAAAAAGCTTCGGATTTTTGGGTGAAACAGAATTTATTTTGGTGGTGGACGCATAAAACGAAATTCGTTAAAAAAATTTTTGCTTCGGATTGCAGATTGCAACGGGCTTTTTTCAATGTTACGTGTTTACTGTAGAAACAATTTTACGTAAAAAAAATAAATAGTCCATCTGCATAAAAGTTTTAAACATGTTTGCAAAAAAATTTTTAGAATTGTAAAATATAAACAATTTTGCCATACGTGGAAAAAGATACATTTTTTTCTAATAAATAAAATCTAATTGTTAATAAAATATAAATAATAAATTTTATTGGTTTTAGGAGTTAATGAAAAATAGATTAAGATAGTTCAGTCAATTCAATGGTGATTAAAATATTAATAAATTTTATAATAATTTATCTATCTAATAAATAAAATAGATTTCTAATAAATATATGAACATATGATGAAAGTAAATATCGAAGACATGAAATGTTACAACTAGTAATTCATAGCATTCACTATTTATCTTATTTATCATCTCAAGTAAAGGTCATTTTCTCAACTTTATAATCGTAATTAATAAAGCATTTGAGCTTTTTTTTTCTTTCTTGTTGGAAGACCCAACTGTCAAAGCCAAAGTTGAAGAAGCGAACTTAAAATTTTAATACGTAACGAGAAGTTTTCAGAGAAAAAAAAACAACAAAAAAATAAAATCAAATGCCCCTTTGATTTGTACGCGGGCTATAAATTCGACGGGGGTTGAGAGAGGAGGGGGAGGGGGCTGGTTGGCGGTAAATCCGAGCACAATTGAAGCACGCGTCATTGCAATGAAAAAATCGTCAACGTCAACGGGAAAACACTGGCGGCTATATCGCGCGGTGCAATAAAATAAAATTCAATGACTCTTCACAACAAGTCGACCCAAATCAAAATTTCATTATACGCACGGTTGTAAACACAATCATCCCTTCCACCGCCCTCCCCCCGCCGAATCCCCATCTCCTCCTTGCTCGCGAATCGATCTATTCATCGGTATGGACGAGCACTTCGTCGGTGCGCGTCCGCTTGACAAAGCAACAAAAGAAAAAAAAAGAAAAAGAAAAAAAAAGCAGAAAAAAGGAATGCCGTATAAATCGAAATAGCGAGTCCTGACATTCCCACTTTATATTTTATCATTTTATCAAGTAGAGCAATATTATTGTACAGTGGCTATTATAGAGGTAACGGTTCGTCCGAAAGTATCGATTTGCCTCGTGAGAGAGTGCGGAGGATTTCGGTCTGCCGTTTAAAGCGTATAAAAAAAAAAATTATTGACTTTAAAACGCTTTTTTCAGCGACTAAATGCACGTGTACGTATAATATTAATAAAAACGCATGCGCACTCGCATTAATACAGTAAAAGCTTCGGCGATTTTGGTCACTTAATTTTGAATTTAATGTACTTTCTTTATTGAATGGGAATGATATTATTTATAAAGGAGCCGTATGCTTTATGCAATGATCTAGTTTTACGGCGATGATTTACGGACGGGTTAAAGTATTTTCTTTCTTCAAAGATATGTATTCGTCCTTTTCTAAACCAGTAGCGTAATCCGCACATTTCCATTCAAATTGATTTATTCTTTTGAAATTTTACTTTAAGCCACTTTACTTCGTTGCATAAGTATATTATACTAGAGTATTGCCGCTATTACAGTAACTACGCGTACGTGTTACGCTGACATCACAATTCTCTTAGCGTCACTTGAAAGAATTTAAATTAAAAAAAAATTTTTTTGAGAAATTTAAATATAAAAAAAGGAGAAAATATGAATAGCAGAAGACACTTATAATAGAAAATTATTTGTCCAATTATCTCTCGGGCTCAATGCTTTCTATTTTCATTCATATAAGTATCGTGTGGATTACAAAAGTCTACTTGTCTCTTATGAACATCTCTCTCCTGAACGGTCAATATCGGTTAATAAATAAATTCGTTCGCCGGGAAAGTTTTACGCGGGCTTTTGTTCATGTTGATTTGTATATAAATCGTAGCATTTCACTGTGGAAATTATATATATATATATATATAGCAAGAGGCACGCGTAGAATCTCGCGTTATCTGCGTTAAATAATATCGCGCTACGAAAATAAAATTGATAACTCGGAGCCACGTGGGGAACAGAAGTTATGCGCTCGTTCCACGGCTGTCCCATAAAGATACCGGGGAAAAACTACCATCCGAGCGCCTCGGCCTCTCTCCCCGCACCTCGCGGCCGGGGAAGCGAAATCGAAAATTTCGCGTCCTCTCGCCGCACAGGCGCATCGTATTGCGCAATCGGTAATATTCGCCTCGTAACCCCGGTTCCATCCATGCCGTCCGTCCATCCATCCCGTGATGAGATACATACACACACACACACACTTTCTCTCTCTCTCTCACTCACTCACTCACACACACACACAGACATATATATATATGTATAGGTGCTGCCGAGCTGCGCGCATCTTCTAGATTTTTGTAATCCTCGCGAGCGTGCACGCGCGAAAACCGCAGCTCGGGCGCTCTCGAGCGCGCGCGCGCGCGCGGCGCGTCTCGGGACCGTCTGCCTCGGCCCGCGATGGAGTGCGCGGAGATGTGGACTGGGGGGACCGTTATTATTGCCAGCCGTAAATCAGGCGGCGATCGTCCGCGCGCGCGGCGACGTCGGCGACGGCGCTACGTCGCGTCCCTTGCGAAATTTGCCTAGCGCCCGCGCTGTCAAATTTCGGCCACGAGCCGGGGATACACACACGCACAGACACATACACGTGTGTGTGCGTGATCAGCGACCGGGGGAGGAGGGAGATTTAGAAGGTGCGCGCGCAATTAAGGAACGGAGGATGATGGGTTTCGAGTTTCCCCGCGTACGCGCGGAGTGTCCGTGTTCTTAAAGTCGCGAGGACGTCGGTCCGGTCCTGTACTTATACATGCATGCAAGCACGAGACTAATAATTCCATCGTTGCGAGACGCGTGTAATGCAATTCCACATATGTCTGAAAAGCTCTCTCGCTCCATTTTACGCTATATGAAACGGACTTTGTGCAAATTCTCGCCCTGAAATGACACGCGTATTATCTTATTATATAAATTGTTATTCGCTATGGATTTTTGTGGAAAAATGCACCATAGATATACGCACCACGTCCGTGCTAAAAATATTGCATAAGTCGAGGAGAGAGAGAGAGAGAGAGAGAGAAGAGAGAGAGAGAGAGAGGGAGAAAGAAGGAAGAGCGGCGCGGGTCCGCGGTGTCCCGCAGTAATTAACGAGAACCGCCGCCGCTGCTGCCGCCGTCGGTAATCCTGATCGATAACGTGCCGTCGTCCGTGCGCTGGATTTTCTTTGCCGTAATTTATCCCACCCCCCCCCTTTCCACCCCGCCGCTGCCGTCTCGAGCCCTCGCGAACGGAGCGAAAAAGGCCGCAAAATCGAGAAGAGAGAAAAATCGCGCGGCCGATCCACGGAAGATGCACGCTTGTGCAGTGTGAAAGCAGAACGAGGGGAGGGGGGATGACCAGCTGGCCGCCCGATTATTCAGCCGAATTGCGGCTGTGTGTCGATCGGACGGAGACTTCTACTGTTATATATATATATATATATATATATATATATATATATATGTGTGTGTGTGTGTGTGTGTGTGTGTGTGTGTGTGGCGATAAAATGGCTCAGCGAGAAACGCGGCCCCTAATTTATGCATCGGCTTCGTCGCTGCAACGATCTTGTGTCTCGATAGAGGACGCCTCCACAGGACCCCCTCGTCCATCTCCGATTTCAAGCAGCCCCCCCCCCAAACCCGTACTACTCGGACCATGGCGAAATTTTCGTCCGCCGTGCCTACAGGCTGTACGTAGCTGGTCACGCACACGCTTAATTATTCTTGGGACGCCGTGAGATATATATATATATATATATATATATATATATATATATATATATATATTTATGGAAGCGCGAAAGTGAGAGTCCCTATTATTCATCGGGGTGCGGGTCTGGTGTAATTTCGCGGAGATGCGTTGCCCAAGCGCGCCGCAAAATAGGCGTTCGCTCTTGCACGCGGTGATTGCTCTGAAAAATAGACGTATGTGTACATACACATACACACACAAACACAAACACACACGCACACGCAGGCACGCACACACACACACACACGCACACACACGCACACACACGCACACACACAACTGTACATCTATTATCTATATAAAGTGTACGTCGAACTTTCCCACTTGCATGCTCTCTGTCACTCACTCTCCCTCTCTGTGTGAGTGACAAATATAGTGGATTCCGGTGTATGAATTCAGTCGCTGAATATGTATACTGACATTTGAGAGTAACACGATATCCAATTCAAATGCTGAAATTATAAAATCATCTGTATATATATATATATATATATATATATATATATATATATATGTCGTGTGTGTGTGTGTGTGTGTGTGTGTGTGTGTGTGTGTGTGTCCAGGTTATGAAAATAGAAAATATTTAAAAGATATGTCACATGCAATTGAAAATTTTACGTACAGGAATACACCATTAAAATTAATTTGAAGTCATCTCCATTGAAAATCAAAGTTTTCATCTTCTTTCATAACAATTGTATCTCGATTTTGCATTTGGAGTCTTTCAATATTCAAATTGGATGATACGTAAAATATTCTCGACCTATTCCTGGTTCCGTCCGATGCCAAGAAATAGAAATACTGCTATGTGTCGTCGGCTGTCCTTAATATGAACGTAACTCTCAATCATTCATGTACGCCAATACGACAAAATATAGATAATTTGGAAATTTCAGCAATCGGTTGAATGTACGATTCGTTTTCGTCGGTATCTGCCGATTCGAATGTCGGCAGTACGGATCGATTTTGAGAACGCCGCGGGGAACGGGGCAGCGCGCACGACGATTAACGAAATTCAGTTTACGGGACGCACGGAGACGCCAATATCACAGTCGCGATATAATGATAATAATGTAAAACGGGGCCGCGACGAATAAAAGAGGTGGATAAATTTCGGCGGCCCGTGTGCTTTATGCGCGCGGCGGCCGAAGAAGACGTTGGACGGGTCGATCGCATCGGCCGCGCGAGCTCCGCGATCTTATCGGCAGAAATTGATTTTCAGCGAGCCCATTTTGTACAATCTCGTTTTCGGCTTATATATGTATACATATATATATATTATATAGGCATACGTATACATTATGAGCGGGTACATAACACGTAATGCATACTCTCGATTATTTACGAGGCGCGTTATTGCACTCGTACCTCGGGCGCGTACTTTTATTTTTCTTTCTTTCGTTCTTTCTTCGCTTTTTTTTCAATGCCATCGATGAAAACGCGAAGCGTTGGCCCTCGCGAGTAATTTTAACAAATGGAAAAAATTACAGCTCTTACGGTTGAGTTATGCGCGCGAAAGAGCGTCGAGCGATTGTTGCTTATGCTTACGTTTGATATAAATCACGTTTTCGTATGTGTTCTTGTCCTCTCTCGTTTTTTTTTTCTTTTTCGTCTTCTCTTGAAAGTTGCCGGGCGCGCGCATGCGATACTCGCGGGCAATCCGAAATCGCCTCGGTCGGCCGATAAAATCGTCGCGAGTCGTTAATCACGGCGCAAGTCCTCGGTGCGTACGCACGAGCATACTTAACTCGTTCCTCGTTATCGCGCATCCAATGTAAATTCGGCTAATTGGATCGAATTCTTTTTAATTCCGCCCAACGGAATAAGCAGCGCATTTAATCAATTGCCCCGTTTGACGTTTAATTATTGGATAAATGAAATTACGTACACGGTATCTCTCGCACGTCGTATCTTCGCCCCGAGAGTGCCGACGAGACGGCCGATGTTTTTGCGATTTTCCTCGGATATTAAAGAATGTACAAAAAAAAAAAAATGAACGTTCGATTTCCGCCCCGTACGAGGCACAAGCGAGTCGCTGAAACTTCAACCCTCGCCCGTACGCGCGCCTCCCCCGAAACGCTTTTATCGCATCACTGGACTACAAGGGGGGCGGGACAAAATTTAATCTCGCTCGCGAGCGTACACCCCCGCGCACCGAGAACGCCCGTCAGGCCCGTCGCTCAAAATCATCATAAAACTCATCGATGAATGTTAAATCGCGCGTGTATTCGGCCCCGGTCAAATATAAAACTCGTCAAACATCGAAACGCGCCTTTTCCACCCTCGAGCCGGGCAGCGCGGGATGCCCTCCCTCCCCTCCCGCGTCGCCACCCTCTGTGTCTCGCTCACCGAGGTGATAAAGATTCGCGCCCCCTCCCTCCCCCTTTCCTTCCCGCCCGCCGAGCACAACAAACGTCGAGACTTTATTTGCGCGGAACATCCAAACAAATTTCAAATCCAATCTCGCGGGGCCGCGCGCCACCGAAAATCTCGCTCGCCGTCAATTTCGCCCCGGGGCGGCGACGCCAGCGCCCGGCGTCCTCCTCGAGGACGGGAGCTCCCCGCGCGGCCGCGCGTCGGCTGGCAGCGCGGGGGAGTGGAGCTGCCGACGAAGCGAAGAGGGGAGAGGGCCGGGAGGGCGGCTGCGATCTCGCGCCACAACCTGATTTCAAACTTCAAGCCAGTGTTCGGGGCAGGGGCGAAAGCGTCCCCGCGACTCGCTCCGCGGACGGTTTAAAGAGCTGCTAATATATTTCACGCCCGCCGCCCCGCCACTTTGGGTACCGGACAAACACGTCGGTATTGCGCGCGCCGCGCTCAATTTGCGCCTCGATCCCCTCGCCCCGCTCTCCGGAGCACCCAGCGCCTCGAGTCCCGCCCTCGCAGTCGGATGCGCGCGCGAGCGCGGAAGCGCCCGGAAAGTTAGCTCGAGCCGACGGCGCCCGCGAAGTTCGGACGGGGCGCGTATATAAATCTAGCCGGTGCGAAGCGAGCGCTCGGCGGCGCGCCAAAACGCGAGCGCCGGGAGATCGGCATCGCTGGAGGGCGGAGGGCGGGACGGAGGAGGACACCACGGCAAAACAGTGTACAATATATATATAATGCTAAATTACCCAGAACGAGCCGTTGATGCGCGAGACGACGGCCGGCGCTCCCTTCTATTCGCGATATCGCGATATCCCCGCATTACGGTCGAGGCGAGTCGCCGAATTCCAGCGCTCTCTCCTCTCCCCGTTGCCCCGGCACGCGATACCTTACAAAGCGTACCGGACGCGGCAACGAGTGCGCACCGCCTCACGGCCTTTCCACGTCCGCCCGCTCGATTGCCTCCGGGGCGATGCGGGAGACGGGGGTGGGGAACGTTTAATTTTGCGCGCATCGAAGGAGAGCCTCTCCTCCTCGGCGGCGGCGCTCGTGGGACAACGCGGGAATAATTGCAATTTTTCAGGTCCGAGGGGCAGCGGGTCGGACCTGGGCAGTCCCTGCATTACGAAACGCGCTCGAGCGGATTCGTTCCTGTTTGTCATTGGCCACTCGCGAAACGCGCGTGACTCGCTGGTTTTTGGCGCGAGCCGTATATAATACGAAGTAACGCAGACCTTCCTTCGTCGTTGTCGTACTGCTGTTTGTCTTTTTAATCTGGATTCTGCGGAGCGATACACGGCTTGAAATGGACCGACTTTCGCTAGGCACTGTAGGTCACTTTATGGATTTTTTCTTCGGCCAAATAAAAAGAGTAATGGGGATTCTGAAAAATGATTTGCAAGCGCTAAGGCAACGAAAGAGCAAAAAAAAAATTTGTTTTTAATTTCTCAACTCAATTTCTGTTTGGGATGAAGTAACTAAAAAAGTTTGTTTACCCTATGGCAGAACGCAAAACGTATATATGAATAAAGTAATGAATTCAAGAATAAATTGAAAATTTCGTGAAAATATTGCCCTAAAATGGTTTATACTAGAAAATTAAAATTCAAGGAGCAATTATTTTACATAAAAAAAACAATGAAAAATTGAAATCGATCGCTTCAAAATCGACTTTCAAAACTTTGATACTCGAAAAACAGAATAAATTCGATGCGTCTGAATTAAATAAATTGCAATTTCTACGCCACATAAATGATTTTCGAATTTCTGTAACGTATGTATCATCGATCAAGTGTAATTTCCACAAAGCGTGACCGTGCGTTTCAATAGCGATACAATTTAAAGCCTGATAGGTTTTTCACGTACAGAAAACTTTGCTATGTGATTGTTACGATAATAATATAAAAAATTTAATCTAAAAAGTCTCTTTTCCAATTATTCGAAAATTGCGAACGCGGCGGAACATCCTCTTGTACCATTGAAATAATTTAACTGCTGCGCTCCTCGTCGTTTGGCGGAACGTTACGTTCTAGCCGCGGGCCACTACCTACTTTGTACGATCCCATAATGCGTAAAATATCTAAGAATTGAAAATTACGTTGCGAATGAATGTAATGAGAAGCGCGCATAAAGCATTTGCCAATTTAGCCATTCGTCTTCATTAAGCAAAGATTTATATAGACAATTATTACGTTTACGAATAGATTTCAGCCTTCAATCAAGCTCGAAATCATCACATCATTCAAATCTCAAGTATTTCGAGCGAGCGTGAAAAATTGTTTCATAAAACATTTTCACAACGAGTCCCGGGGATTGCGTTGCACAATCGTCGTCCCGCGTCTCTCTTACCACGATAATGCAACTTTTCATGCACATGTAACGCCCACTCTGAGAGGCTCTCGGGCATACCTCGATACTCCATTCCCGAGCAGCGTTTGAAATAAAAGCGCTTAAAAATGAGAAACAAATCCAATTCGCTGACGATCGAGCGAACTCTACACGGGGCCGCGTATTTCGCGCCCGAACAAAGCGCCCCTTTCGAAGTCAGCCTCTGCCCCCCCCCTCCCCCCGCCCACTGTCACTCCCCATACACCCAGAAATCACAGGGCGTTAATCGACTGCCAACCCCTCTTCTCTCTGTCCTTCCGCAGACGTTCGTACTTCCGCTGGCGGCAGCCCTCCTGCTTGCCATGGCCGGCACGCCGGCACGCGCCGAGCCCCCGGTCAATCAGTACCTGCCGCCCGACCAGCTCTACGGGCCGCCCGGCGTCCAGCAGAGGCCGCCACCCCCGCAGTTCGGCGGCGCGGCCCCCGGCCAATTCGGCCAAGGCGCCGGCTCCAGCCAGTACCTTCCGCCCAATCAGCAGTACGGACCGCCGGGCAGCGGTGGTAACGGCGGCGGTTACGGCGGCAGCGGCGGCAGCGGCGGCAACGGCGGTTACGGCGGCGGCAGCAGCGGCGGCGGCAACGGCGGCTACGGCGGATACGACGACGGCAGCAACGGGGTAAGTGGACGGTGTGGAGCGCGGGAGATAATGTAATGGTCGGGGGGGGGGGTAGCGCGGTGTTAATTGAACCGGTTCACCGGGAGGACAGTTTTTCATTTTTTGTTTCTCCAGTTTATTTTTATACGCGGCTCGTCGGTATTTTGGCTAATAAATCGACGTTGGGCAGGGAAAGGCGAGCGGCGCGTCAGCGACATCGGCATAAAATAAGCCCTCGGCTTGTTTGCTCTTGTTTCACTTTTTACTTTTTGCAACACTTTTTTTTGCCTTTTTGTCTCCTTGTTTCAGTTGTTTTATCGCCGCAATTACAGCTTAACCGTCGATTAGAGTGGAACAGAGAGTCGAGCGGATAGGAAAAACAAAACTGTTAATACGTGGATTACATAGTCTTATAGTCTTTACGATTATTTATTCCACGCCAGGAAGAGATTCAGGACTTTCGGATATTTTTGAAAAATAAGAACCACTCAAAAAACTTTTTCCTTTCGTCGGTCAATTTTCGAAACGTGCATATACGACCAAAACATTCGAGACTTTGAGATTGAATTTTTGATAAAAAAAAAAGTTCGTACGAAGCACGTACAATAATCTATTGACAAATCCACGCCGCCCAATGGAAGAACGTCACGATTTCCCTAATTTTCCGACAGGAGCCGGCCAAGTACGAGTTCGAGTACATGGTGAACGACCCGCCCTCCGGCAACGACTTCGGCCACAAGGAGTCGCGCGACGGCGACCTCACCCGGGGCATCTACTACGTCCTGCTGCCCGACGGCCGCAGGCAGATGGTCGAGTACGAGGCCGACCAGGACGGCTACAGGCCCAAGATCAGCTACCAGCAGGTCGGCGGCGGCTACGGCGACGGCGCCCCCGGCAGCGGAGCCGGCGGCTACCCAGGGGCGGGCGGCTACCCGGGCGCGGGGGGCGCAGCCGGTGGCTACCCCTCGTCGGCCGGCGGCTATCCGAGCGGCGGAGCCGGCGGCTATCGCTACTAGGGCGGTAACGACGTGTTACATCTGGGCTTAACGGGGATACGGCGTTTGGGGAACGAACGGGTGGGTCACTGTCGGCCGATGGAATTTCTTCGTTCGCGCGCTACGAAACTGGCGAAAGTCGCAAAATTACGTTCGCTTCGTCGCGATTTCATTAATCTATTTATACTGTTCAGTTTCTATCCTTTTTTTGTTGGTTTTTCCTTACTTTTGCCTTCTTTTCTCCTTCTCTTTTTTTTTCGTACCATAAAAGCCGTGAGTAACGACGAAATCCCATCGGCGAAGACGCATACGAGAACGTGCCCGAGATTTACCGAAAAGTACAAGAAAATGTATTAACGCGTGTTTTATGAGAGGAAAGATAATATACGACAACTTAAACTGTCTTGCAACGAATACGACATTTTTTCGTTGCAAAAGACAACGATGTCGCTACGACAATGTCCGAGCGTTGCGTACGTGCAATTATGCTACCGAGATCAATCGTGCGGGCGACGCTTGCGAACGTCCAAAGTAACGATATTTTTAACGTATAGACGTCCAGAAGCGAAAAAATATATATAAAACGTGCACGAGGCGAGTTAATATATTTTTGTTGAAAATACTCATATTTTTATACAGATATATACATCAAAATAAATTTATATATAAATATATACATATTGTATCATATATTTGTTGCATATATATATATATATATATATATATATATATATATATACATACACTATATATGTTGCTATATATAATAAAAGAGACGACGTCGCGTCGTATCTGTTCTGTAACATAGCTCACTGTGCTCATAAATACACAATCGCGGGAAGTGCTCATATATAGGACGTGTATCCGACCGCGCCTAGGTATATCGTGATCGATATACTGAAAAATCGAAAAAAATAAGAGAAAAAGGACCAGCAAAGAAAGGACGAAAGCAACATAGAATGAAAAACGGAACGAGGGTCGAAACGCGGTCGGCAAATTCACGTTTCAAAGATTTTTCTATATGTGTAGCGCCACCGGCCATATGTGTAAATCCTAGCTGTATAACTTATATATGTTACTCTACATAATGTTTGTACAATAATAATAATAATAATAATAATAATTATAAGAAAAAAATTTTGAAAGCTACTGATTATTATTTCAACCTAGCGCGTTTCACGCCTTTTTCCCGCTTCCTCGCTTCGCGCGCACTACCGTCCTCGAGATTTTTCCCCTGGCCCCGATCGCGTGGATAGCGTTATATACGCTCCGCAACCGGACAGAATTACAATATCCTAATATAATGTAAAACGAGACGGCGCGGCTGATTAAGCCGGCACCCGCGCTTCATGGACGACTTAAACTACGAGATCCTTTTACCGCTCTAGAGCGGAGGGAGGATAGACGCTCGCCTATATACACGTCGGTATTCGATTCTCTTTTCGCGCGTCGATCGTTGCACAAATTTAAATGAATATATATATATATATATATATATATATATATATATATATATATATACATAAACACATATCTATATATATGTGAGTGTGCTACAAAGGGGTAAAATCACCCGATATTGGATTTTTATAAGGAGCAGCTCGATCGCCGAGCCGTTAGCGCGAGATGCTTATCCGTGCGCGCTTTGTATGCGACTTTTACGCTTTTACGCGTCCAATGGGGCCGCGTTAATCGCCCTGCTCGAGGCGCAATTTAATGAGGATCCAGAGAGAGAGAGAGAGCGCGAACCGTGTTTAATACAATTTATTTCGTACAAAGGTATAATGGATAATTGAAAGCAGCAGCCATTATTCGGGGCTCGATGTATTCCCGTGGCACGCGCCTCGCTACGGACGCGAATCTGCACGCGGCGATTGCAGTTTTGCCCTGTACACTGTACAAGGGACGGGCGACCCTCCGCGCGTATAAATAACGGAGCCGATTGCCGGGGCTTAGGAACGAAAGTCGGTCGCGATTGTTCGGAGGTCGGGCGGGCTTTTCAGCCTTCGCGGCTTGTTTTGCGCGGAGAGTAACGGCTATACGCTTCGCGAATCGCTCTCCGCGTCTCACAGAACGCAACAACTCGAGCAATCGTCGGGATTTAATCGAGTGGTCGAAGTAGTACGAAGCTGACGGAAATTTGTCGCTCGTCTAACGCGATGTTTCTTAACAATCCTTCCGTATACTCCGTATCGAGCGACGTTATCTGCTTTTAGTATTCGACCCTTGATTTTGGACGGTTCAAAATAATATAATTTTCGGATTTTCATTGACACATGGATTTACGATACAATGAATATACGTTTTTTTTGAAGTATTGATATTTGTTGCAAACACGACGTACGAGTTATGCTTGCATACGTTAGAGCGTATAAATGTTTCACGAATTATTCTAATGTAGTGCAGTCACAGCGAATAGATTATTAAAAGCCAAAACTATTTGGTCTTAAAACTTTACCTGTTGGAGTACTCGCTCGTATATACGGTCTATAAGGCAAAATTACCTCAAAGACTAATTTTCCGACTGTACGTAATTCGGGCGAGAATCGATTTTGCCCGAACGATTATGCGCGCGCGGTTACGTAACTTCAGCTCCTCCGCGACGCAAATTATCCTCGCGACTTCGCGACCGAGACGAAATCCCTCGACGTAAGACACTCCTGGGCGCAATTGCCCATGTAAACGGGGATAATTTTACTCGGTTTAGCCGACAAAATAATGACGCTCGATAATTATTCCCCCGTCCCGGACGCGCAGCGGTGCTGTTTACACCGCATAAGTTTTGCAGGCGAACTGGACCGTTCGCGAGGCGGACGCGTCTTCGATCCGAGGACTATGGACATGACGCTGCGCTCTTGTGCTTAACGCTCGGGCGACGAATGAGGGACGAGCCCGCCTTGAAATTGTACGCGAGTCCAAGAAATTAGGCGCGAAGCTTTGCGAAATCCGCGGAACGCTTGTATATATATGCACGAGCAACGAACTGGTCTCGTTCACGCGCAACGAGGTATGTGTAAATACATATAGGTATGTAATATAGATCGGTAGCGAGCGAACGAAAATTCCCACAGCGGCAGCTCGTCTTCCTCCGAAAATGTGAAAGTAACGGGAGAATGCGTGCATGCGTGTTTACACAGGCACACACACGCGCGCGCGCGCACACACACACACACACACAAGCATCTCCGCGGGATGTGGCTAAGACACGTGTTTGCATACCCTTCCCCCCGCTCTCCTTTCCCGCTCGACTGCTCGCGCGAACGTTGCATATCGTTTATCCGAAGAGCGCCTCGTACGGGCCGCTCGTCCGTGCGCTCGTATGCCGTGTTTGTGTCGGTGTTCATGCGCGCGCGCGTCCCCGTGCGTCTGTAGTGGGTCGATGGGGGGGGGGGGGGTGGGCTGCAATAAACACCCGCGCCCCGTGGAAACGTTTACGGCCGAGATCTAGGCCGTATTATGCGGTGCACGCGTATATACGTATGATCCAACCGACCGACGGAGTCGCTGGGTGGCGCGGCGCCCGCCGGCGCGCGGATGTCGCTCTTTTAATGTATTCCTTTCGCCACGGAGACGCGCGAATTCGCGGCGGGTGGTGTAGCGTATATGCCGTGTAGTGCTTGCCCCCCCCTATCCCCCACTCCTCATCCCGCGCGAGTCGGGTATACAACGGGCAGCGCTTACGTAGGTACGCGCGCGCGCGCTAAGAGTGAACCAATTGTATATATATATATATATACCCTATACACGTAGGAGCTTCATTCTTTTATTGCAGCGGTAAAAAGCGAGTTCGAGGGCGATCTCTGTATAACATGTAAATCAATTTCGACAAAATGCTATACGACTTTATTACGCTGAGACGGTATATCGTATCATATATATATATATATATATATATATATATATATACAGGTTAATAAAATTGAAAAATTCAGACCTAGAAAATAAATTACTCTACATGCGACTGATTATTTGAACTTAAAAAGCATCGCCAAAGAAGTATCAGGAATTATATTATAAAGTCGCGTCAACTTGTATAAATGGGAAATGTGGATAGGTTAATTTAATCATACTTTACAGGAGAGATGGAAACATTATATTATTGCACATTGTTTACAATGAAAAATAATACAGAAATTTTACTTGAGTAAAACGGCTGAATAATTTAATTGACGCCATGTTTACTATTTAAGCGTATCACAATGAACATTTAAAAATTCTACTTGCGTCAACTGCTATAAAGCTAATTAATAAACGCTTTATCGGTCTTAGAATCTCTTTAACAAAGAAATAGCGTTGTATGACTTACTGATAGGACTATAAAAACTTCAAAAATATTCATTAGTGTTCTAGAAATACCCAAATGAGACCTGCCTGTCTTATGAGATAATTTTAATCCGACCAATTTCGAATACCCGTGAGAGCACGCGAGATTGATGTATTTTATTCAGAGCTTTGCAGACGCATACCAAAAGAAATTAATGCTATCGTTTTTTTTATTTTTTCCTGTTACTCGATCCGAAATGGGCCATATTTCTGAAGTAAGAAGTTACATCTGCGAGATACAGCGTCCAATTGTGAATCATTAATTACGTATGTTCGATCTTCGTGACCCTCGCGTGTACAGCATCGGATCGCCATAAATTACTCCACAATGGATCTTTAATCACAGAAATTGATTTACCCGACTTCGGCCAGAAAACTCGTCGGTTGCTCAATTAATACCGAATATATGTTTATCGCAAATGTAAACGCAGTAAAGATAAAGGAATTCGCGATCGTGAGAAAAACACGATGCATATATAATACGTATCGTGAAATACCGTAATTTCATTAATATCGTAGAATTGATTCTCCTAGATACATACATATATATATATAGGTTTCGAATTAAGACAATATAAATTATATTATACATCCAGTTCGTAAACTCGGCTGTCGGGCGAGAGCTCGGCTAATGCCAAAGTTGGGGGTGCGCGCGGAAATTATCTCGCGCGAGTTTCAGCGGGGCGGCGGCCCGGAAATGGGCGAGAGGCGCGGGGTGCGGGGGCCGTGGGGCGTTTCACCGCATCCGCGACGACGACGACGACGACGACGACGACGGTGCTCTTGCTTCGATGAACTTGCGGAGCGCACACGGGCGACCCAGCGGCGGCAACGCGATCCCGTTGAAGCGCGGCATCGCGATAGTATTGCGCAGTTTCCGCGATCGCTCTTCTAACCACCCCCCCCTCCCTGCCTCCCCTTTCACTCCCTTTACCCTCTAACGCGTCTTACGTAAGTCATCTGCATGAGATGGGTTATTGTACACCTATGTATATGGCACACCTCGGAAAATATGTGATTCTGTATTATGCGCGGCCCCGTGCGCAGCCGAGAACGGCCGACCGCAATTTACTCCTCGACTCCTCTCCTAATCCCATTCTTTCAAACCCGAGACGGTCGTACATCCTCTCTCTCTCTACATTGACCAATAACAATAATCTTCCTCTTCCTCCCACTCCCGCTCAGTCCTTCTCTCTCCCTCGCGCCTACTATATGCTCTTTTGCAACGTATAATTCTGAAACGATCGCCCCGTGGTCGTACGTACGTATGTGTACTTTTACTATCTGTTTGTTTGTATGTATACATATATATATATATATATATATATATATATATATATATATATATATATATACACGCTGTACCGGAGAGATTGCGGAGAGCCTGCGCGTAATTAAGAGCGCGCGTCTTTCTCGTGTTTTCTTTTTCTTTTCGCCACACCGCAGATCAAAGACATAATTTCGGTGCGAGCTGAATAAACGCGCGGGTTTTCCGTCTCCCCCTTCCCTCGCCCTCCTCCCGCACCGTCCGCCCGTTCGTGGAATTAGTCGAGAACTCGCGTTGATGAAGCGGCGAAGCTCTTCAGGCCCTGGGCGCGAGCGCAATCATGAGGGTTAAGCGATACTGTGTTTTATATTTTATTGCGGTGGTCGTCGCTGTTGATATTATTCGGACGGACGTCCGACCCTTCTTTGAGCAAAATGTCAAAATGAGCGTGGCACACGCGTATTCTAATATATTTTTCATCGCCTCGGAATTTCAATCCCGCGGAATGCTCATGTAGCATATTATATATATATATGGATGACGTTTGATTATGGGGTAACAACACATAATATCCCCGTAGCTCCTTCTGGAATTCACTTTAAATTTTTTATGATAAAATTAATAATTCATGACGGATATATCATAAACACAATTTTCATGAATATCATAAATATATATATATTTGTTTTTTTGTACAATTATATATGTAAATTACTTTGTAAATACATAGGCAGAGTCGATAATCATACATTAAAACTATTGTTACATAGGTATACGCGCGCAGGTAAAAAATTATTATTTTACAATACCGTGGATTGTTTATCTGTTTGAGGCGCTTCGTCAACAGCGTTTGAATCAGTGCGATAAACTTGAAAAATTGTACAATGACTATGGAAAAATATGATGAATCTATTCGATGCTTCGAGTATATGATGAGCAGGATCGGCGGCAAAAATTTACGTCACCGCGTTCCCAAAGGCATTGCGGAGCTCCCGAGGTAGCTGCAGGTGTACGACCGTACGTTGAATTCCCTAAGTTTGTTAATGCCGTACATCTCCGTCCGAACTGCCCTGAAGGTTCGACGGCTCGGCATACGACTGAACTGTATATAATTGCGGGAAGTGTCCGAAAGCGAGCGATCCCGTCCGATCCTCGCCGTGTTCCCAGTGTAATTAATATTGAATCAATGCGACTGGCGATTCGTCAGAGAGTCCATTTACATTCGTTAACTATACAATCGGTCGGGCAACTTTCGTAACCTTCCCGCTTGCGTTGAGAAAATGAGAGAGAAAAAAAAATCAAAAAAGACATGGCTAAATTAGGATCCTAGGCCGCTGGACGCTCTCGGACCCCGGGGGCCGAGCGAGAGGGCTCTCGGCGCTGTCCTCCGGCTCCCCCGCGATCAGTACGGGCCCTGGCCGTCGAGGCCCCTGGCCGAGCTCTTCTCGTAGCCGGCGGCGCTGGCCGCCGCGCCCTGGTAGCCGAGTACCGTCGCCACCTCCTCGTAGCTGATCCGCGGCTTGAAGCCGCCCTCGTCGGCCTCGTAATGGACGATCTGCTTGCGGCCGTCGGGCAGCAGGACCGTGTAGACGCCCCGGGTCTGGCTGCCGTCGCGCGACTCCTTGTGCCCGAAGTCGTTGCCGTACTCGTCGTTCACCCGGTACTCGAAGTCGTACTTGGCCGGCTCCTGTGCGTCGGGACGGCGGGGGGGAAAAGAACGATATCGATCAGTGTCGAATTGTCTCGATTTCATACGCGTCTGTTCGAGTTTCGATTAAGAGCGAAACGGGAGCTTTCTATGTATTAATATTTATCGAAATAGAAATTTTGAGCGATAGTAAATTTTCCGAAAACTCTCAGGCTCGACTAAAAACATATTTATTTCAAATTTTATTTATAGAGCAAATTTCGGTTTAAATGTATCGTTTCAAAAATATTATTTTCCATTATGTAAATATTTCAGTGCAATTACTGTGCAGTATAAACTGAAATTTATTCGGACGCAATAAAATCTAGTTAATATTCATAATCGAACCTTGTATAGTTTAATTAAACCGCATGAAAAAATTACTGAGTTTAAAAGTATTGTTATTTCAGATACAAATACAGATTGCCGTATGGAATCTTGAATTTGTCCCATTTCTTGGCATTATATCTGGAGAAAAATTGGCATGAAAATTTTGACTGTAAATGAGTTTAGGTATATTATTTTCAGGTTTTTTCCCTTGTTTTGACAACTGATTTCCTGGCTGTTTGAAAAGATTAATTTAAAATCTATAAGATAAATTTGTAAAAAATTCGACCGTACTGAGTTACGTACTGATATAATTGAAATTGATATCGTTAATGTTTCTTATTATGTCTATATTGTCATATGAACTTAATTAGTACACAATTTATTATTTCCGGCGATTATCATAATAGCAAATTAAAATGTTGAAAGTCCGATTAAAATGTTGAAAGAAATCTGATTAGATTCGTCGAATAATATGGATATGAAAAAATTGTACGGAATTCTTAATTAAATTATTTCATATCACGTAACGCGCGCTTATAATTTATATATAAAAATTAATAGAATTACAAACTACAATACTAATTCACAGTAATACTTCAACGCTGAAATAACAGGACTCTCTAAATCTTATTTTTAAGATTAAAATAAAAATTTTAATGCCAATTTTCTGCATGTTCAACCAAAAATTTAAAGTAGTATAATATAGTAATATTAAAAATTATACTTCTGTCGACCGTTTTGAATTAAATTAATTATTAATAATATTTTATCGGTCTTACAGTCTTTATCTTTAAAGGCCCGAAGGCAAACGCAAAAAACTCACCCCCGAGTACTCCTCTGCGTCGTCGTGGACGCCCGCCCGGGCCCCCGGCCCGTACCGATATCCGCCCCTGGCTGCGTAGCCGGCCTCCTCGTGCGCGGGCCGCGGCGGCAGATAGCCGCCGAGCGTCGGAGGCGCGGCCGTGGACGGGGCCGGCGCCGAGTCGACCAGGGGAGCGCCGTAGCTCGTCTTGGCCGAGGCCGGGGCCCGGTAGCCGGTCAGGGCGCCGTCCTCGGTCGGCGCCCGGGTCGCGGAGGCCCGTCCGGGCGGCAGGTAGTCGCGGGCCACCGCTGCCCTCGCGCTCGCCGGCGTCGTGGGCGTCGGCGGCAGGTACTCGCCGGACGGGGGTGGTGCGCACCAAGTCGACCGCGTCGGCGGCGGCGGCGGCGACAGGTACCGGCGGCAGGTAGTTGACGGACGGCATGCGGGGCGGCAGGTACTCGCTGCTGGTCTTGGTCGCCGTCGAGGGCGGCAGGTACTCGCTCTTGGGCACCGGGGGCAGGTACTCGCCGGCCGGACGCGAGGGGGATTTTTCCTCGGCGGGCAGGTAGTTGCCCGAGGGTCGCGGCACGTCCTGCTGCTTCGGCGACGAGGGCGGCGGCAGGTACTGGCTGCGGGTGGCGGGATCCGCGGGCGGTGCCGGGGTCGAGTAGCTGTAGCCCGGCGGCAGGTAGCGGGAGGACGGCGGGGGCGTTCGGCCGTCCGGGTAGCCGGGCGACTCGCGATGGCGATGCTCGGGCGGCTGTTGATCGAGGTGCTGATGATGCTCGTGCTCCGGGTAATGGTCCGGGTAATGCTGGTGGTGGTCGTGGCTCGGGGGCAGGTACTGCTGGGACGATCCGGGCGGTCGGTAGCCGGCCGGCTCCAGGCTGGCCAGCGCCACCGCGGTCAGGGAGAGTAGAGCTACGAATACCTGGGGAAGATTCGGAGCTGATTATTTTTAATTCGCTGTGAGTCTTCACGCACTTGCAATTTCGGTCAACAATTCCAACGAATCAAGGGTACGACCCACACGAGCCGAAGTGGTTTTTAGTCGGTTTATTACAAAATAGAAATGAAGAAAATCTTAATCTCGATGTGCGACGATATTTAGCACATTTCAGCTGTACATGGTGGTTTAATCGATCTTCGAAGACAATGCACTCGCACGTGTAAATAATTTAATTTTTCGATCAGATAAAATTACCTATATTTTATGAATAAATAATATTGACCAAATAAAATGTGCATTTCCGATGAGGTAAAAAAGATTTGCTATTTGAAAGATAGGCGATCGAATTTATAAGTTCGCTTTTCAGTATTCAAAAAATTTGAAGGGACGATATTTTTAAAAGCTCTCCGAATAATGCTATTTGACCACGAATACAACTTCCACATAATTAGACTATTTTGAGGAAACGACATTTTTCCTTTTCTAGCCAACAATTGTTTGTACAATGCAGTAATACAAAAAAGATTTTATAAAAAATTAATACATTACTATTTTTATAGAAAATACCTAACATAACTATCAAATTATTTATATTTATTTTATTTATTTACCATCAACATTATTGTAAATTTTATAAATATTACGCTACTAAGTTATATTATAAAAACTAATAATAAAAAACTAGTATTAACTGAAAAGTTGAGGCAAGTATTATTAGGACAACAGTAAAAAATAATTAATTATTTTCAATTGTTTCAAAGCTATAGAAAATTTTAAATTAACTGTAATAAAGTAAATAAGCTGTTTTTCTTCAAATCTTAAACATTTCAATAATTAAATACTATTCTACTTTAATCGAGACATTTTATATTTTGGTATATATATTATAACAAGAAAGTAGTCTAATTATTGTTTAGAGAAATATTTTTATTAACTAATTTGAGTTGAAGAGTACTGAATTATATATATTATGGATAAAATCTAAAATGAATAGAAAATTTGAGCAGGATATGTGAAAGAAAGCTCATTTTTATTATTAACTTTAATTTATAATTGCTTTTAAATCTGCAATTTATTGTTGATATTAAAAATATGATTTCGTAATTAATAATATTATTAATATATATCAATCCCGTTTCTTTAGAATTCACCATAAAATCTTATTCATTAATTTAAGACCGTTGAACCGTTAGAACAATAGCGACCCACTGTAACTAACAGGAACTCACTTCGACGAATGAAACCGGAACTGAACCCGATCACTTAATAATCACCAAAGAAACGATCGAACCTCCCCCTGCGCTCTCGATGCGTCGTTCTCAAAAAATACGCCCCCGGCCCCGAGCAAGTCTCGCCCCAGTACTACCCAAACGAACCACGGACACTGTGTTTAGGACCGATACCGGGCCCTCGGCCCACCACCGCCGCCTCCGCCTCCTTACCTTCATTGCTGTTTCCGCCGCGAGTTCGGAAGCCGCTGTGATTTGGCCCGCTGTCGGGCCCCTCGCTTTTATACGTGACCCCGCGGCTGCCGACCGGGGCGGCGCCTTGTAACCCCGCCGCCGCGGTTTTCGCGCGAGAAAGGCGGCTAGACAAACGCGCGCGCCGCCGGCCGCCGGGGGAACGCGATGAGCGCGCGCGTCCTCTTGCGCAACGGCGCTCGCCATCGGCGTCGGTGGTCGATCGTCGTCGATCGTCGTCGTCGTCGTCGTCGTCGTCCTCGTCGTCATCGGGATCAAGGCCGTCGGGAGGATCGGCTTCTCCAGCCTGCGGGAGAGTACGCGGGGGCCGTCGACGAGAGGGCGAGAGAGCTCGGGGCGTCCGTTTTTTCGTTTTCTTTTGTTTTTTTTTGCTTTTTTTGCAAAACGGGAGGAGGGGGAGGGAGAGGCCAGAAATCGGGGCTGAATCGCGTTGCGGGCTCAAGTGGCGATTGTGTCCGCCAAGTGGGCGGGAGAGAAAGTTCGGGGAACAGGGATACGCGCGCAGATTCGGACGATGAGAGAGGGACAAGTGCTTTTTTTTTGCAGCGGGATGCTCCACACTCGTGCGGAGCCGTGCGATTATTGGGCTCGAGTTCAAGGAGAAAATAGCGCGATTTCTTGGTGGGCTTCGAACGCGCCAGGTCCAGTCTAAGCAGGATCGAGAGAATTAGGCCAGTGAAAATTTTGCAACGGTATATAATTATGAACAAATTATACTAACGCGCTCGCGATAAATTCACACCTAACGACCTCCGAGCTCATCTTGTAATTGCATATCTACTCTCTAATAATAAATCAGCTAATACTCACTGGTGGCCAGTGCGAATATTGAATGTTTGGAGTAATTGAAAATTAAAGACCAAGATTCACGTAATAATTGACAATCAAATTATAGCGTAGGAGGGACATGGATGCGTCTGTAGTGCATTAAGGATTACGCACCATTTTTATTATTTAATTTACAATGTTTCATTACGCAGCAACCATATAAATTTATATAATTATTTATATTTCATTCATATATTATTCTTACAAAATATTCAGACTTTATGATCGCATAATTAAACTACACACTATGTTTTTCTGAGAATAAATATTCCAATTTTCGATATCTCATTTACGAACATTAATTTTTCTAGTCGCAGTAGACTCCGTCAATAAAACTTATGCTGCGTTCCTCGCAGCGCAAGATATCTGAAAAGATTTATACATATTTCAAAATATTTCTGCAATATATCAATAAAAATTGATCGCCGTTAGGTTACGAAAAAGTGCATTCTCGAGGAATCAATAAATTTTTCTTGATTTGCTTATTATGTATTACCACAAAAGGCAACTTCCTGCAATGCCTGGGATTCTTTAAAGGAGGATATCATCCACCTAATTCTTCAATGACTTAGAAAAGACCAGAGCTGGTAAATTCTTTTAAAATAGAAATGTAAATTTAAAATAAAAGTATAAATGTTCTAAATTGTATAAAAATTATTTATATAAAATTTTTTTTTATATTTCTAAATATTTAGGAACTGTTTCAGGAATAATATTTCATTCAAACATTCGCACCGTACGGCAATTCAACATTTCTAAACTATTTTCAACATATTCCTGTAATTATTGTAATTCCTTGTCAAAAAAATATATTTTACATATATTTTAGACATTTTTATTGCTTAAAATTAGAAATTTCACGGTAAAAATAAAAATCACCGAGAACATCAGTTATTACGATTTCATCAATTAATTGTTCCGGCTGAAATTTTCACAGTGATTAGAAACGATGCAATTATCAAAATTATGAAGTTAACTTGTCGATTTTTTTTTATCTCTAGACTAAATTTTCACGCTCGACAGTGTAATAATCAACGCGTGAATATTTCAGGGCCTTGTAAAATGCAATTAGCCGCTGCTTGTACTGTTGCGTACGCGCGAGTTTTCAAACATTTCGAAAATGTACCTGTTCGTTCCACGCTCAAAATTATGCCTAAGTGCACTTGGGAAGGGAACGAAGTGAAATTGTCAATAGTAATAAGCGCGTAAAGTAGTTAAATATTATGGCATCGAATATCTTTTTCCTCACTTAATACGGCCAATTCAATCTGAAAGTAAATTTCGAACAATTCCGTTTGCCGAAATAATTAAATATAAGAAACTTTAATCGGTAGGTATATTATTACCATCGACTAGATTCAATGCCATTATCCTTTACAAAAAAAAGCTGCTTTATGGGAGTAAAAAACAATTTTTTTTTTTTTGGTATTCGCATTTCAATCCCAGACAATGTTTTTTTACAGTGAAATCATTTAGAACGTCAAAACATAAATTATTTTGCTATCTCACCAAAAAAAAAAAACAAGAAAAAATAAACATACTATCCATCGAGCTTTACATTATACGTCATTTTTTTTACATTAATTAAAATCCATCAGCGGCGTCGATACTGGCAGGCCGCATATTATTACCTCGGATCGTTGATGCTGTCAATTTTTCAACGAGCAGTGACACGCCTCCGCTTTCTACGCCTCCGTTACAGTTCTTTTGTATTCGCTATATATATATATATATATATATATATATATATATATATATATATATATATACATACATATATATAGTACACGTAGTATTTTTCAGTTCCTATTTTCTGTACCTATATTTTGAGAACGTGGCGCTCGAGCGAATTAAAAGGGACGCGCTCTTAACGTTGGTGTTGCGCGAAGCGGCGCGTAGCCAGAATTTTCAGGTGTACGCGTATAAATTATTGCGACCCGCGCGTTATCGTTTCCACATAACGAATATAACGCGCACGTGGGCTTGCCGAATCCGCGGGCTATAGTACAATAAAAACCGTTTGATTTATGCAAACTTATATATATATATATATATATATATATCTATATGTATATTCCGTTCGCAATTTCATATTCAACTAAAAAAAATTCGTTATTTGGAGAAGGGGACGGAATTGGGAGGGGCGGTGGATAAAAAACAATTTTGTATTTTTATTCGAAATTTATGTGCAACCTCGACTGGTATTATTTTCCTTCCATTTTTCATCGGGAGCGCCCCACCATCTCGGCTAATCGATAATATCAGTAACACAACGAATTCTACATTACGGAGTCCATTGCGAAATAACACCGAATGATTGAGAATATTTCAACGAGTCGAAATGCCTCGCTGAGTCCATGCCTATAGGTATTATATACAATTTTTCATTTGCTCGGCTCTCGTAGAATCAGCAATTACTGTTTTCTTTTTCTTTCGTACGCGTCAAAGTTGTCTAGATCCACGTAGCTAAAGGAGCATTAATTCTGTGTATACGGATTCACCTTCGCTGGAAGCCTTGCAGCTCGCTTCACGGGCATAACAATGAAAAGACCATCGGGCTCGATGCGCACGACAGTCGCGGCACGAGCAGGGCCCCAAATATTTGTTCGAAAAGCCTACGTATGCAAATATATATATATATATATATATATATATATATATATATATCTTCACTAATTATTATGGATGTATAATATATACACGTATTATGAAAGGACGTTCTAAAAAAAAATCAACTAAAACTTTCGGACTCAGTTACGTCGGGGCGGGCGCGCGTTGCACGGACGTCAAGTGCGCACTCGGTGTCCGAAACGTTGACGGCTGGGCGGCGCGGCGGCGGCGCGGCCGTCGAGTGGGCACTCACCTTGCTTCCGAATTTCAACAGCTTATCCCGCCGCGTTTACATGGCTTTCTTTGGATATTTCATATTCTATTCTATGTAAATCTTCTTTAAACTATATATATATATATATATATATATATATATATTACTATAGATGAGCGCGAGAGTACGTATTAAGTGTTGCCGTTACGTTCGCGAGACTGGGTATGGAGAAAACGATGTGATGATTTTTGGCACGCCAAATTTACCTATGGACTTATAATTTTCTATAAATATTTATTCAAGTATAATAGAGGAAACACAAAGAATATATTTAACAACTATTCGTGTAAAAGAAATTTTGTTTAAAATTAAATTAACGATTTTTAAAAGATAATAACCGACAGGCAAGGAAATGCAATTTATAACATTACAAACTGATAAATCAAAGTTTTAACCATGTTTATCTATTTATAAATTATAGCTCGCTTTGAAGTTAATTGCAAGTAATGATAATAAATGCTCGCGATTCGGTAAATGAGAGTTATGTTTGGACTCCTGATTTGTAGCGTCTATAATTTCACTCCTAATTTTAATTTATATAGATCCATGTATCGATGTAAAATCGTTTCGATTATCGTGACTGTATTTATTCGCGATTATCTCGACAAATTGATACCGTTGGAAATATGGCGCTTACAGTGTAGTGTGTAAAATTTATTTCAAAATTAAGAGACACTCTCGGCTGATTTGGATTGCTGGCGATTAATTTGCATAAAGCAGTCAATGAGAGAGCGGTGCATTGATTTATACATCCCTGCTTCGAAAAATTTGACGTAGAATATATCAATTTGATTTTATTCGCAGCAGTGAATGCTGATTAGCTTCGTTTAATACATGAAACAATTTATATCTTTTAAATTTAGCCAAGACGTACTTGGCCAGTGCATCGAGATCTATTATTTTGTAATCGCGATTTGGCAATGCATTAACCGGATATGGTGAATGCGTAGGTGGCTTCGGAAATGACGAAGACCGAAGCGACGGGAGGGGCGGGAGCGAGACAATAATTGGGCGATCGAATATATAAGCGCCTCGGTGCCCGCCTCCCGTGGATGCAGTACGCATAAATCACTCGAGCGGAAGTGATCTAGCGACGTCAAGTGCAGAAGAACAGCTGCGATAGAGGTCTCCGTAAATAGGATTCCGAGGCTCTCTTCGTTTGTACAACTGCGTTCTAACGTCATTGATGGACGAGGACGAATAAAAGGATAAATCATCCTTCTTTCTTTTTTTTTTTATCAAGAGCTGAGCATTTCATCGATGCGCTATTTTAGCTTTCTTTTTTCATTTTATAAAATACTCGATATACGAGGGTTAGAACAACGTTCAAAGTCGCGATTCTCACGTAGTTGTGTGCATTCACAGAGTTTCTTTTTCCATTTTTTTTTTTTTTTTTTTTTTTATTAAGATTTTTATCATCCGCAGTACGGTTCGATTCGCGTTGATTTTATTCAGCTAGAAGCTAAGACGATTAGGGAGAGAATGAACGAGCACCTTTACTACTGATCGCTTATTTTTTTAACGATTTTTTTTTCCCTCAAATTTTTTAATCAGACGTTATCGGAACTTTAACGAACGATGTTTAAAAAACTGCAAGAGCAGCTTTGATATTTCTGACGGTAATTGAGCTTAATTAAAAAAGTCTGTCAGAATTTATTGAGTTTAGGCTAGTTAACAGGCAATTTTTTTCTGATCTTTAAACGCGCTTCAAACTTTTTCCCTGTCTCTCTTCTCTCTCTCTCTCTCTCTCTCTCTCCCTCTCTCTCTCTCTCCCGCTCTTTTTCTCTTTCCTTTTCTCTTTCCTCCCTCTATCTCGATCGCCCTCGCTTGCTGTCTCCTTCCTTTTTCTCTTACACCCAGTCACTCAATCTCGACCCTTCCAGAGGAAATTACGAAATTTCCCTTGACTGACAATCTTTAGGGAGAGTAGAGAGTGGAAGTGGAAACTATCGTTTTTTTTTCTATACAGAAGAGGCCTTTGAGCGTTTGCATTCCGTAATGATTTCTACTGATGTCAGTACGCGGTGCAGGCATGCTGTTCTAATATTCTGAATATAAAACGTAAGCAGTATATTATATAGATATATATATATTACCGTAATTAGCATCATCATCTGCAGCGGAACAAACTTTTTTCGCAAACATAGCCATATTGCTTTTAAGCAAGAAAATAGCAATTCTGATAATGGATTTAAAAAGAGGCGACTGAAGTATATAGAGTACAGCTAATTGCGTCTTCTATAAAGTTAGCGCAGAATTCCATCGATTTTCGCATGAAATTACTATTAATTTAACTGGTAATTAACTAATTATTTTTTTAGAAAAATAATCGACTAACGATATAACGCAACTATTGTAACCAGCTTGAACTATAATTGATGGATTAACAAATACTTACATTATTGTTACATAATATCTGTCATAGATAAATGATTTTAGAATCAAATTGATCCAAGAAATTCAAGTCAATGAAATTAATATATTGAAATCCAGCTTCTATAATAAATACAGCTTAAATGTGAAATTCATTTCAAACTGGAAAATATCTTCAAAATGAAATTTTTTAACAGGTACAGGAAAACTGTAATTTCTTAATAATTTTAAACCTACGAATCAATCTCCTTAATATATTAATTTTTTTTTATATTTGAACATATCTTTCCATAAACTGGCAAATTAAGAAGAGTACATAGTAAATGTAGTTTTCAATAATTGTACATCAAGTTTTTCAATAAAAATATGTTTTTCAAATGTTTCTTTTGTTCATATTATCATTTAAGAATTACTAAATCCATCATTAGTCGATATTCGAAAACTCAAACAGTTTAAGACTTGTGCAATATTACATTACATATCTTAAATAGTAATTATATTAGTCGACTGAGTTTACTGGTAAAATTATTGTTGTTTAACAAAATAGAACAAGTTTTAATTTCGTCCAAGTTACCTTGATTTAAGAAGTTTCCCCAAAAATTGATTTTATTACGCAATCATAAAAACAATTCGCCTCGAGGCTAAAATTGACCATCAAGAAGCGGATAGCGCAGCTTTCGCTATCTCGCGGAAGAGGGAGGGGGGGGCAGACATCGCAGATACGCATTTCATCAACGTGCCCAACAATTTGCCAGTATCGCCGGAGCGGTCGCGCTCCGATTGGCGGAATGCTGATGGATTTCGTACGGATGCGCATATATATATATATATAAATACGTATATATATATATATATATATATATATATATATATATATATACTTGTCGGGATACCGCGTGTATATAACATGCGCGGGCGTGCGGTCGATCGGAGCAATCGCGAGAGGAGATGGATGTTCGTGCTGTACACCGACACTGTCTGTCTCTCTCTCTCTCTCTCTCGCTCTGTAGCGCGCGCAAATATATATATATATATATATATATATATATATATATATATATACACGCGCGCACACTTCCGGAGCAGCACTACGGTCTCTGGAGTCGCCTCGGCAGATATACAGCAACTCTCGCCACCCCATTCCTTGCCCTCCCCACTCAATCATAGAGATGTGTACAGGCGAGCGAGGAGATACATTGAATCTATATCATATGTAAGCGACCGTTTAGGCATGTATATATATATATATGTATAGGAATACCGTTAGCAACCCGTGCCGCACCCCGACCACACTGGCATTGGATGCAAAGTGCGGGCGGCGATGATTCGTTTCTTTATTACGTAAAATTGGTCGACATTCCCGGCTTACTTCGTGTCCTCTCCCGGCATTCTCGTAGATCCCTCGCGCGCAAGGCCTGCATTATGCGCGCGTTTCGTTTCAGTTGTGGAAAAGCCGACGTCCGCAACGTACCGATCCCCTCCTCCGGCATGAGCGAGAACGTCGACGCAATCGTAGTAATCGATCGCGACCGCGACAAGTGTCAATCGATCGGCTATAGTGTGATTGTAATTATCCTCGTCGTTGCTGCTCGTCCCTCCCGCACAATTACGCGGCAAACGATCGACGGGATTAGGTTCTAACTGTGCAATAAAAAATTGCCCCGTCTTGCACGCGTAATTCATTCTAGTATTATAGAGATATTGGATATCGAATGAAATTGGTCAGAAATTATTTGGAATATATATTTATCACCGGTTTTACAAACTGAAAATAACGCCGCATACCTTAACGATACAGGCAAAGTATCTTTATCCTTTCATTTCGAATAAGATTGTTGTATTTCATTATTATTCTTCGGTTGTGAATACTTTTTTCGCGTATTTGCATAAGCCGTTGTGAGAATGTTTCGTTAGATACAGTATAACAACGATATTTTCAATGTACCCATACGAATAGAACGGATTGAAGCCCATTCTTGATATATATTAGATTAGTAATAGTAATACGAAATTTCGTACATAAAAAATTGTATCTTTTGGTAAATTTTTCTTTCGACAGACGTTTTGTCGGGAAAATTACCTTTCGGCAATTGTTCATTCGGGAAAATTTACCCCACACTTTTTTTTCTTAATCGTGACGTATTTAAAAGGACGTTTTGAGTGTTTTCATTATCACTTTTTTTTCACTGGCCTGAAACATAAACCGAATAAATGAACTTCACCGCTCGATCTATATGTCTTGGTTTATCAACATATGTCAGACTTTTTTATATGAACAAGTTCGTGGTGTTCCTTTTATGACATTACAAATTTTTTTTTACGAAATTATACATTTCTTCTTTCAAACTGGACCATTTAACGAACGAAGACAATATCGAAAAAATCATATGTACTTCTTCTACATTAAAGTTACAAATCGCATAAAACACATATTAGTTTTCTGTTGTTATAAGTCCACTGCAGGCAGCTAGGTGTTGACTACGGATTCTCGAGTAGACGAAAGCGCAATGCCTCGCTACTGCCGTTTTCTCACAAATCAAGTGGAAAAAAAGGACGTTTCTCGAACTTTTTAACAATGATAAATTTTTGATCGCCCTAAAGAACAACCTTCGAAACATATCTAATTTGTATTTTCCCAAAAATCGAATAGCCTAGAGTAGCTAGCGCGGGGACAATAGCTGCCGAGCCCAAAAGGGACGCGGGCGAACGCATCGCCTGGAGGAGAATCCGCGTTTATGCGAAGTAGCCGCGGAGAGGGTTGAGTGGAGGAGCCGACGATTCCGCCGTCGAGGAGCTTCTAATTGGCGCTACCGTATTTATTACACGTGCGCGTCATTATTACCGGCTGGCATTCCGCGCCGGCATCGGCATCCCGCTGCGTTGCACAACGATGCATTGCCGGACGGATCGGCGCGCTCTGGCGGCTTCAGCCAGCTCGACGTAACGAGCGTCGGCTGCATTTGTCATCGGTATTATGATTTTTCATCGCAACCGACTGAAAATTCCACTCGCGATGATTCCAGGCGAATGTCGAACTTTCGGTCCTCGAGGCTCCGCGGACTCTCGACACTTGCATCGCGGCCAATCAGGAACGGCAGCGCGAGGCTTACCGAGTACAAGTGTCCCTGCCCGTGCGTTTCGATCTACTCATCTGAGTATAATGTAAAGTCCCTTCGTCCGCGAGCGCGGGGGGAAGGCGGGCGGGGATCAGGGGGTCCCGGCGAAGAAATCGATGCCCGCGCGCGCGTGAAAATCTCGCGCGACTCGCCGGCCGCGGCGCGGATTCGCGAGACAGTTTATTAATTCATCGGGGCCCGGGGCGCGTTTTGCTATTTTCTCGAGTATGACGAGGGTATCGGACCGCGCGTCCACCGCGGCTACCGGGGATAGAGTTTAATTATTGGAAAAGTTCGCCCTATTCCCCGGGGGGAAGGCGGGGGGGGGAGGAGGGCCGGAGCCCCGCCCGGGAGAACGATGCGTTTAATATTTGAGGCGGGCGGCAACGGGGCGTCGTGCCTTCGCCTCCGCCTGAAATATTGACCGGTCGGGGGGATTTCGCCGCTAAGGCTAACTGATTCTCTATAGAACGTGTCGGCTTCTCGTTGTGTCACTCCAATTTCTTCCTCTGTCCCGGCCCCCCATCCCCGCTTCTCCACCCCTCAGATACATGGCATCTCCCCCCCCCCCACCTTCATTCCCTTTGAGCGGCGCGAGCAATACGAATATATCGCAGTTGTGGCGCGCTGCTGAAAATTGAATGTTTCTGTCTCTGCTCCGTTTGTCTGCTTTTGCGATTTGCTGTTGTATAATGAGAACTTCTATATTTTCAAAATTATACGTACGATATATTTTTGCAAGAATCTCCTTACACAAATATTCATTTTTTCGCTTTTGTTATTTATTACGTATTTCGAGTAGAACTTGAAAATATCATCGAAACGTAAACAAAAATTTCAACAAAAATAAAACGAAAGTAAGCTCAAGTAAATGTATAAATTAATTTATTATATTTGATTATGGGGATAGGAGTGGTGAAATAAAATCTGCAATAATAAATTGAAGAGGTAAAATTATTTTATGGATACAAAATTTTTCTATTAAATGTTGTTTATTACACATATAAGGACAACATCTAAAAAATTCCATTTACTTTCCAATATTATTTTCCGATAAAATAAAATCCCAAACAGCTGGATATTCTATATGTTGCCAAGGAAAAGAAAATCATTCGAAGAAAAACTTACATTTACAAGAATCGCAGAAAAGTTCACAAAAAATCCATATCATCTTGGTTTATTTTTCTTTTTTTTCTATTTTTTTTTTATTGTACAAAAAACGATTTCACATACTCCTCCCAACCAACGACTAGCGATAAATCCTTCGGACGCAATATCTATCTTAAATCCGTATCTCCATCTTTGAAAAAGATGGAAAAGATTGGGGCGATAGAAGGGGGAGAGGGGGACCTCAGGCAATAGCACTTTTGCAGAGGAGCTGAACAGCCGCATATATCGTCTTTAAATAAAAATCCCACGTCGGTTCTCTCTCTCTCCTCTCTCTCCTCTCTCTCTCTCTCCCTCGCTCAATATGGAGCACCGGGATAAGGACCCCGCTGGTCGAACTGAACGCTTTCGTCCGCCGCCTCGTAAGAAATCCGCGGCTTGAATCCCCACTCGTCGGCCACGTACTCGACGATCTGCCTCCGTCCGTCGGGCAGCAGGACGTTGTAGCTGCCCCGGGTGAGGGCGCCGCTACGCGACTCCTGGTGGCCGTAAAGGTCGTTGCCCCGCTGGTCGTGCACCCTGTACGCGAAGTCGTACTTGGCCGGCTCTCGATGATCCTGTTAAAAGAAATCGTGGATTATACGATTGGGCTGCGTATGCGGAATATTGTTCGATTAAACCCACGTATTTCTGAATTTGGGGCGGAGTTCGTTCGAAAACAAAGATAATAGATTTTCAATCTGTACATTGGAATTTGCTCATTAAATATCGTTGTTTGAACGGGGCTTGTTTGAAGAAAAACCCGCTTTTTTCATTAAAACAAATATTATTTCAGCGGCTAATAAGGTCGCAAACATCGAGCGAAATTTCGATACGAAGCCGTACTCTTTTTATATCTACGCACCGTATTTGGACTGTCTACGAGTGAAAATACATCCGCATACGCACTCACGTGTATATAATCGTACTTTCTGTAGAACCATTTGGAATCGATTCCAACGCGGACCTCAATAAGGGAGTTTCGTTCCCGCTTTTACCTCGTAATTGCGAATAGTTGTATGGATATGCTTCGTTAAGGTAACGGAGCTCATTTCCAGCCCAAGTCAATCGCGCGTCATGGTTTCCTTTTTTTTTCACACCTACGAAAGTTGAATAAACTTTCGTCGCCGCGACGATATAATAAATCGCGAGAGAGGATATTTCAGCTTATCGCTGGCCCGCCCCTTTGCGCGCTCGAGTAATCGAATGGATCATTGCGCGGGCATCGCGCCTCGCCAAGGTAAAGGAATGCCCCATTGATCGTACCGCGGGTGTTTGCAGAACTTTCCCCTCCCTCCATTAGGCGAGTCGTGGTAACGAGACGAACGCAATAACCTACTCTAGTTCCCTTATCAATACAATGATCAACCTATATGTAGTCCGAAATATGATCTAATGAAACCTCTCATTTGCGTAATAGGTTCGATGTATATACAATATATATATATATATATATATATATATATATATATATATATATAGAGTAGCCCACGATTGTCTATAAATATCGTTATATCTACCCTTTGCCAGCCTATCAAAAATGGTAGAAAAAAAGTTTCGGAACTGCTAGAATCGAAATTCTTCCGAAAATGCGACGAGTATACGTAATATTTTTCTATCTTCTTTTTAATTTAGATCGACGAAGAGTGTATTATACAAGGTGAACGTGATGTGCGAATTTACGACGCTTTTACGATAGCCCACGGTCGAGGCTCGACGAAGCCGAACCGAACGCTCGGCTGCGAGGATATAAACTTAATACGCTCGCGTGGCCTGTGCTTCTTTCGCGAGAGCAAGCGTAAAGTAGAATTTGACAAGTCCGCACTTTAGGAAGTGAAATGTCACTTTTCAATCGATGCGCTTGTACAGGCGCTTTGCGCGTGATACGTTGGGGTGGAGGGGGGGGGGGTACTGAATATTTTTTAATCCTTTACGCTCACTGTCGCTAAAAGTGACGTTTTACCCCTCCGCCCCTTGCCCGTTCCCGCGGAGATTGCGACGGCCGCCTGCGTTATGCCGCACGGGCTCGATGACCTGCTCACCTCGCGATAGCGCGACGCGCCCCCGTAATCCTCGGGCGCGACGTAGCTCGTGGCCGCGTGGTAATTGCGACGGCGCGCGTCCACCACCTCGGGCAGGCTCGGCGAAGATGTCGGGACCGCGGCAGGGATGTAACGATTCGAGGGCCGCCGATGATGTTGGCCCGTCGGCGGCAGGTAGGAGCTCGCGGGCGCTCGGTAGCCCGGGGGCTCGAGGCTGCCGAGGGCCGAGCTAAGCAGAATCGCGAGGACGACGGAGACCTGAAACGAAGATAGGGTAGATTAGAGACTTAAATGGAATGACAGAGAAAGCGAGAGAGAGAGAGAGAGAGAGAGAGAGAGAGAGAAACAAGCGAGGAAAACATAAAGCCTCTTTTTCTTTAGTGAACAATTACTCTAGACATTCGAAACAAATTATTATTATAAATTATACTGAAAGGATTTGATTATTATTAATTTTCTATAAACCAGATATAAAACGACTTAAATCAGTAAAATTAATATTGAAAAGAACATAATTTTTAAAATAATCTTATAACTTGCTCCATGAGTGGTTCTGAAATCTTAGACTGACTGTTGATGAAAGTAAAAATTATCGCGGGTATTTTTACAGAAAAAAAATTAACAGTGCCAGTAACTTATGAAATATATCTCGAAAATTTACCAACGACCGAAATCTTCACCAAGTCAATTTGAGATTATATATATAATGATACACGATTTACCTTCATATCGAGCCGAATCGAATGTAAACGAGATCTTTCGCGCGATCCGAAAATCGCGCGGCTGCCGCCAATAAAATGATCCATCTCCATGATCGAACAAAACTTTTATACGCGCATCCGTCCGTCCGCGAGGGGAGGAGGGGGGAAACAAGAAAAAATCAAATCATCGCTCCCACTACGTCGCGGTAACGCGATGTCATTGCGCCCCGGCGCGGGCGTCCCGTAAGGCCGGGGTTGCCCATCTCGCCGACGACGGTATCTTCCGCGTATATACGCTTGACGCTGGGAGGAGAAAAGAATAGGGGGAGCGGGAGGGAGGGAGACAGAATGAGAGAGAGAGAGAGAGAGAGAGAGATGAAAAAAAGAGTCCATTATACGCTATAGCCCGCGCGGCGTTGCGCCACCGTCGTCGCCCGACAATAACTCGTGGGAATATGCATACATATGCACGCTGGTGTTTGTGCGTGTGCTTGCATATACGTGTATACACGTGACGAGCAAGGCCGTGTCGCTCCAGTGGCACCGCTGTGGGCGCAGCGATTTTTCTACCCCGCACCCAGGGAACCCCCTCCTCCCTTTGCCATGCGAGAATGAGTGCGAGAGAGAGAGAGAGAGAGAGAGAGAGAAAGAGAGCGAGCGCACTCGCGAATTTTTACGAGCACCGATGCGGATCTGCCGCGCGAGACGAAAGGATCCTCCTCCCCCCCTCGCCCTGCGCGCCCGGCTCCCGGTGTCCGGGCAGCCCGCAGCTCCCTTTGTTCCCGCGGAAGTATCGATTTCGAAGGAGTATACCGCACGTGGCCAGATACGGAGAGTTACTCGCTCTTGTTTAATGTATGCGGAAGGTCGCCCGAGACCATTAGCACGCGCACCGGGCGGGGAGATAGATCTTCGATGCCGTCGACGATACGCGCGCCGCGCGCCTCGAGACGCGCGTTAAGCGGCGAAAAGCCGTTTCTTTCTTTTCTCGGATGACGGAAGGGGGGGAGAGGTGAGGGAGGGAGGGGGGTAAAGCGTGTTGCGTTACGAGGATGCTCGGTGTAAAAATGAAGAAGAAACATTGACACGGGCATAGGTTCGAGCGAGAAATTCGGCGATTTTGCCGCGTCTATTGTTTTTAGGTCCGCGGTAGTATTGAAGATATTGTCCCTTTTATTTCACTAACAAATACTGAAAAATCAAACAGTTTCTTAATGAATGTTTTTTAATAAATGATTCTATAACGACAGACCATTTGCTAAGATATTGAAGTACGCTGGATTATAATTTAAAACAAAAATGGAAGAAAAAGCCACTTTTATTCGTTTAATTCGACTGTTTACTTTTGACTACATAAATTTCGGATTACATGTCAATTAAAAACTTAAATCATAAATGTCAATTACAGAATTTCAAGAAATACGATCCAACAATAGAATTATTATTTCATCGACATTATTTTGTTTAAATTAGCGTCCATACATTAAATTAAGAATTTTTTATTTTTTATCATATTAGTCTGCCGAAAAAACTCTAAAATTACTTTCAGCAAAATTTATAAATTTGCTTTCAGCAGGCGATCTAAGTAGGATTATTAAATCTAATACTTTTCTACTGATATTTGAATTTGACTTGCTTTAAAATCTCAATGCATGAGAACTTAAAAATTTACGTAGTTCAATACTTAAGAATTTGATAATAGAGTAAAATCCCCCTTAATTCGAGTACTTCGAAATTCTATTATAAAGGGATCGCGATATCGATTTAAAAGTTTTTTAATCGATCTAAAAGGAAAACTTTAGAACGAGGTAAAATAGGAATAGGAGCTCGGATTTAAGCAGAAAATAAGTATTCATGGAATAGAAAATTTCCTGTTACTCTATAATCAGAACGTAAGCCTGTTGCTAATTACGTTTGGGCTCGCCAAGGAAGAAGGCTACGGTAATTTTAATTCCCTTGCTGAATGTTTTACTCCCCGATGTGGATTTTTTTACTTCCAGTTCCACTCGGCAAGGGTCAAACATGGTAATCGAAACTTTACTGTAGGGAAATCAAAATTGTTTAAATTTTTCTATTCCGCCCTTCGCGGGTGTGGGATATTTATTAAAAAAAAAAAAAAAAAAAAACTCCGAGGTTATACGCAATTTCGTTCCGACAGAAGGTAGGAATAACGTCCAAATGCACGGCTGGATTATTATCTAACTAATTTTGAAAGTTTGCCTGAGCAAGCAAAAAAAAGGGGGTGGGGGGAAGATGTGAATAAATCCTAATTATAATTGGCCAGTCGCGTCGTTGCGTATATACACATCGCGAAACCAATCGAGACAATTTGTCGAATGATTATTTGTTTTTCGTCGCGCGGCTTAATTCTATACCGTCGAGGGAATGATAGAGCAGAGCGCGTACGCGCGAAGCGAACAAAGAGCGCAAACGGGAGCGAGGGTCGGGAGGATTACGAGATCAGCAGCGATTAAATAACGCCTCGTTAGCACTATATATATATATATATATATATATATATATATATATATATATACATAAATATATACATAAAAATGCCCCGAAGGGATGGATTTCTATCTCAGAGGCGAATCCGTCGGATCGTCCTTCGGAGCGGCGGGGGTCGCCGACACCTCGCCGAGCAGGCCGAGGTATCATCACCGCGCGAAAGTAGACGGGGATCGCGCGGTCGCGCCGACGGTTCAAGGTCTCGCCCCCCCCCCCCGCCCAGGCCCCTCCCAGAGCGACCAAACGGAGATGTTACCGCGGCGAAGCGAACTCCTCGGGCTGGCCGGATAAACGACGACCGCCGCGTGATCCGCGAATTCGCGCGAATCTTGTGCGTGACATTGCAGTGCGACTTGAAGGGGCTCTCGGGCTGCTCGCTGTTCGGGCAGATGATGTGGGACAGACTGAGAGAGGGAAGGAGGGAGAGAACCAGAGAGAGAGAGAGAGAGAGAGAGAGAAAGAAAGAAAGGAGTGATAGAAGGATATATTGATAGATAGATAGATAGATGGATTTGCATTTATGGGTAGAAATTTTACTATACACAAGTACATTCAATGAATTATAAATACAATGAATTTAAAATTCTAGAAGCAGAATTACTACAAATAACAGTGATATATTGTCAGAAAATAAGAGTACAATAAATACTATAAATAAATAAATGTATTAAAAATTTCGCATGTAGTTATAAATGTATCCCAAACATACTTGTATTCACAAGATTATTATTAGCAAAGAACTATGTAAAATATATATATATAGCTAGCTGTCCAAAGATCTATCGTCAATGAAGTAAAGGTACCATACTCTTAAGAATTCATGCACACAAAAACAATCATTCATAAAATCAACAAACACAGACACACACACACACACACACGGGCGCGCGCGCGGGCGCACATAACGACTTCAAACTACGTGTATAAAGTATATATATATATACAGAATGTAATAAATTAAACATAAAAAATTTAATATATCTATTGAGTTGAACGAGGTCATATTTCAATGAGAGAGACGTAGAAAGAGACTGACAGATGTAAGTAGATAGATGTAGATACATATTGATTTCTAATCTTGAATCAAAATTATATAATAAATAACATAATTCATGCAATAAATTGCTGCATAAGATATTCCTTCAATATAAATTAAATAAAATCAATTAAATAAAATCAACAGAAATAGATAGTGTAATGATAGTATGATATTCATATTTAAATCAGAATAAAAGTATAAATATAATAAACTTAGATATACAAAAACGGATATTAAAACATTTATCAAAGATTGACATAAAAAATAAGAAAATAAAAAATTAAATGGTAATACTAGGACCATTAATACCTATAAATACATTATTCTTACATAAACCTTTAAATAGGTGTATGGGCAGGAGAACCAATATAAATAAACATTGAATATTTCAAAATTTTGTCGAGTGCGAACGAGGAGACAAAGAGGGAGAAGAGAGAGAGAGAGAGAGAGAGAGAGAGGGAGAGAAAGAGAAAAGGAAATTATATATATATTCTATAGGGGCAGTAGAAGTCGTCGTCGATTGCGCGTACCACACGCGCTTACGAAATATTAGCACTCTATATCTCTGCATAGAAGGTGGATTAGGAGGAGGAGGAGGAGGAGGAGGAGGAGGAGATGATGCCACCGATGCGTCCCCGGTAACGGCCACTTTGTTCCACCTTCGCCGCTCCCACCCTCTTCAGTGTCCGGATCATCCGACGTGAATTCATTCCGTCGGCCTTTCTCTCCCCCTCTCTCTCCTCTCTCTCTCTCTCTCTCTCTCTCTCTCTCTCTCTCTCTCTCTCTCGTCGAATCTCGTGATCAGACGATCGCGCCTCGAGGCGAGCCCGATGGATCTGGAAGTACGAGGAAAGTTTCGATCGCGAGCGCGGGCCGTCCAGGATTCCAATCGCCTATCCGCGTAGGCGAATTATTAAGTTCGCTTCGAGGTCCCGTATTCTTCTAAGTTGGTCCCAGTGTCCAAAATTATTTCACCTCTATGTACGTGAGATTGCGCTGCTCACGCTGCGACCTTCGGACGGATCCGCTTGAAAATCGCTAGATTTTGCGTCACAGGCCTTCTTCGGTATCATCATCGCATAGAACATTGAGCGTTATAAATCGTTCGATATTTCTATGTAAGCTTTGATTAGCTTTCATTAAATATTGCATTCGATTATATATATATATATATATATTACTATACTAAAAATGCTTTTCAAAATAAACCGATGGTTACGTGGATGGCTTTGTTAAATGTCGAATAATGTACATTAAAGAAATAATCGATAATATAAATCTGATAATAAAATTAACAGATCGATGCTATGGGCTAATGACTACGGATCGATTAAATTACATAAAATTTTATATCCTAATATACAAACACGCGCATCGAGTCGTACTTTTACTCGCGCTTAAAAATCAATTACACGCGGCACAATTTACTGGAATCGCATTCGGCACTGCATGCGAATACAAAAAGTTTATGATTGATTATACATGATAAATGGAGAGCGGTCCGCGGGCAAATTAAATGCTGGGACCCGCTCGATCGGGACAGTCGGAGAGCCGTAAAATATATATATATATATATATATATATATGTAATTAATTATATTAATACATTTATCGGCAATTTGCATTTTAATTCCCGGCACGGGCCTAAATGCGTTAATTAAGGCATCGATCGCCCGAGATAAAACGGGCTATTTACTGCGGGATAAGTAACGTACTGCTCGTGTATTATGCAACGGACAGCCTACGATTAGGCATTTGTTTTATTACGCACTAACTGGCTCGCGATTTTTCTGCATTTTTATGACTCGCGCGATGATATAAGGAATATCACTCCACAGTAAAACTTCGTTAGTGATACGAATGAAACGGTATAGTGCAAATTTGTTTTTAACGCATAAAAACAAAATTTATATGTATACCGAGATTTCGAGTCAGTTTAGTATTTTGCCCCATTTTCAACTTTTATAACTTGTCGAGGTAAATGGTAAAATTTTATTACGCAATTTATATTTTAAATTGGATGCGGTGCCAATGCGAAAAAAATATAATTCATAATAAATAATTCTTAAATTAATAAAAACTTTCATTTTCATTAGTTAGTCGAGCGAATTGTTACCTTCTTGCGACGAGTGAACGCCACCTATACGCGATATTACATCTATAGGATAAATATGCGAACAGCAGAATTTCAGTGTGATAACGAGTATAGTGAAGCCGATAATTGATACCAATAAAAGACCATAAGTAGGCGTACGCAAGTAAGTGGTAAACGAGTTGAGATGGACGCGTTGCACAAAAAAACTTGACGAATGGAGACAACAGTATTTATGAGCAATGCGAAGTTATTATTCAATTCTAACGATATTTTTAATAGAATTTCATAAGAGATATGACATATTTGCTTTTTAATTATTTCTATCATCCTGTTTATTTAACCTCTGAGTTAAATACGAGTACATGGAGCATTTCTGAAGGCAATCATATTTTATTTGGATCTTATTGATTAACTAATTGCAAAGATATTCTGCGTGCATATTTTCTTCAAGATTGATATACAAGGTAGACGCTCATCGTTTGTGCTATATATAGCTCACAGGTTCTTTTAATTGGTTTGTGAGTTTAACCGTTTGTACGGAATATGAGTTCAATAAATCTTAACCATTGGTTTTGTAGATCCTGTTGATTTAGTCTAAGTTATTTATCTGAGCCTCATCTAACGTAATAATCTCATTAAATTTGGCAGAAATTTTATGCGTAATTGTAGTATTATTTGTTTTCATTATACGCTAATATACCTTTTAAAAAATGTAGAAACGTTGAGAAACAAATGAAATTTATTTGTAGATGTTCAAAACGAATTTATTCGACAGCGAGGCCATTAAAAGCTATTATATTTGATTTCAGTTTTAAAGTTTGTCAATAAATTTCTATCAAAATAATAACAGAATAATAAAAAGTCCCCAGAGCCCGAGTCAAAATATCATCTCTGCACTACCGTTCACTAATTTCTTAATATGAATGAAGCGTATGGAAGAATTGTTTACTTTAATACAGCGGGATTCAATGCCATAATGAGCAGAGAAAACGATATTTATTAAATAATACATTTTCTCTCTTTTGACTGCTCATTTTATTTCTCAATATTACACGAAATATATTTCAATCCACGGGAGTAATATTTCAGCGTAACGAGAGCGGCGTATAAAATTTTACCCTGTACTCGCATGACCAATGCAAACGATAAATTGGATATAATAGCGCAATAATGTAAGTTATAGTGAAACTGCGTACGGGAAACGGCCGCGCCATCGTCCGAAAACCGAGAGCAATATATCATTTTTTTCGAAACGGTGCCGCAGAAAAAAAAATGAAGGAAAAAGGGGGGAGGGAGAGAGAGAGTGGGAGAGATAGAGAGAGATAGAGAGTGAGAGAGGATACCTGTACCGAGTAAACTATCGCGTCGAAAAGCTGCTTCGCAATGAAATTGAATTTCCGGAACACCTACCACCTCCCCTCGCGCCCACTCAATCCGAAAAACCAGTGTCCCTCGTTGTTAGGTGGGATAGAACAACAACAAAAAAAGTCGAAGCGGCCCAACAGGAGAATCGAGGTGACGAACGCGATATAGAGAGGAGAGAGTGGTAGGGGCGGATGGAAAAAAATAAAAGCGACGAATACGGCGGCGCAGAAAAATCAGGCTGCCCGGATCAAACGTCAGCTGGATGCACTATCGCGTTGCTCGTCTATATATCTATATATATATATATATATATCGGGCATCTGCATTGAGATGAGGGTCAGGGAGGAGGGGGAAGGGAGCGAAAGGGCAAAAGAGAAGGAGAGAGAGAGAGAGAGAGAGAGAGAGAGAGAGAGAGCGAGACAAATGTTGACGCATCGCTTTTATACAAGTTCCGTGAGCCCGACTCTCCGCGCGCTTATACGAGTGCAAACTTTGCAGTTTACCTTTCAATTTGTCGGTTTCAACCCGGCGGAAACGAACGATTAAAAGTTTTTACGGAACAGCTCGGCTCACATCTCTTTCTTTCATGCTCCATCTATCTCACTCCCCTTTCCGCGCCCCGCCGGCTTTTTTCTCCCTCGCTCTCCCTGCCCTTCCACGCCGCATGCTCTCTACTTGCGCCGACATCGAGCGAGGCGTGTACTTTATGTATAAGGCGCGAACCTCAAGGGTCTCCAAAGAGAGCGAGAGAGAGAGAGCGGGTGAGCGAGGGAGAAAAAAGAGAGGGAATTCTCCTTTCCTATGTATACATGTGTGTGTGTATATATATATAGTCATCCAACTCTAGCTCTCCACATACTCCTTATATTCCTTTTGATACCGTTTTTTGGCAGCTCTCAATTTTGCGAGCGGCGCGCATCGACGGCGGGCGTGGCCCGAACAAAAGATTTTTCGGTCCACCTACGGATCGTCATCAAAATACAAACGAAAACAAAAAAGCGCATAAAAGGAAAATAAGCGCAAGAGGGAAGGAACGCGGCTGGAAAATCGAATTAAAGGGGATAGTCGTGACGACTGTCGAGCTTAATTTTTTCGGGAATGCGTCCGCCAAAAGTTGCGCCGCGGCGCGCGGCTCTCTGGGCGCGAAATCCTCGACGAGCGTATAGGCAAGTCTCCCCTATCCTCCGGCCCCTTTGTAGAACGAGGCACGCGCTAAACTTTTTGAAAGTTTAAAGCTGCCGCGAAGAGAGAGCGGAGAGGATTCACTATATCAAACGCGGGGGAAAAGAGCCGTTTATGTGCGGTGAGAGAGAGAGAGAGAGAGAGAGAGAGAGAGAGAGAGATGGATAGACCGATAGATAGATAGATAGATAGATAGATAGATAAACCGCGAGAAAGAGAGAGAGCGTGGTAGGGGAAAATTCTGAAAGGTCAGTTTCAATATTCAAACGGCAATTTTTTGCAGTTTCAGTTTCAAAATTTTGTCGGATTTTAGATCTGTTATTTAAATCTGTAGAGCTTTAGCTTTCGATTTTGGAGGATATGCTGTGTTTACTCGAAGTATATTTTCAACTCTTCCAAGCCATTTAAATACCTAATTTTCACTCTTGTATTTACATTGTTAAGCTCATGTCACTAGTTATTCAAAAATAAACTTCTTACAAAACAGGCTAGAATATCAGAGAGCATTTTCGCATATTTTGAAATATCACAAACAATATGATTCCACAATTACTGTTCCTCCAATCGTATAATTTCTAAAAAATAAAAGAGCTCTTTTAGATTCTCCCACGAGTTCAATTCTTCATTAAATAATAATTAATCCAGTTCGAACACAGCGATATATCGTGCAAGGCTTTTCGATCGTCGAAAAAAACAAAAAAAAAAAAAAAAAAAACAAAACGAACGATCGGGGATAGAGAACGGACGATCTCTATATTTAAAATTAAACGCGGACCGTGCTAATTTACCCGATACGAGTAGGTATAACCCCGATGTACAATCCATCCATCATTAATTAATCAGCGCCCCCTCGTTCCGCTCCCTATGCAAACAATTTTAAAAGTATCCCCGCCTCAATAATCGATCCGCGAGCGCGTCTTACCGGCTCGTCAAGTTTTCGGAGGTGGCAAGAGCCGACTGACGGATCTCTTGGCGAGCGAACGTTTCAGACCTCGTTCCCGATTCATAAACTATTCCGTTGTTCGCGCTCCCCCCCCCCCACCTCCCCTCCGCACCTGGCCCACCAACCGGGCTCGCTTGCCTCTCCTCTCGAGCACTCGTTAACCGCCTCGAAAGCCAGGCGACGAACGAAAGAAATACCCTCCGCTGGATAAATCATCGCACTGCTCCAAAGCAATCGATAGCCTTGCCCTCCGCCCGACCCCCCCCCCCGACCCCCGCGGCGTTCGCTCGTTCGATTTCCCTCGGTCGCGCTTCTCGCGCGTCTATCATCGCAGCGGGAATTTTTTTCCAGAAATTAAGGTCAGCACCGTGGACCTCCCGCGAACGTGGAAAATTTTGAGAGAATCGCCGGTGATCCGGGCAACGATCGTTCGCGAAGCGATTTTCGCTCGCTAAAATTTTCGCCACTCCATCAGTTTCCCGTAAAGAGGACGAGTAACTCTTTTTTTTTAAACACGAAATCAATTATATCCGAGCCGATATTCCTCGTTACGCGCGACCGTCCGCCCCCCTCCCCCATCGCCCAATAACCAAGGAAGGTCTTCGACGCGTAGCGCAGCCTCGCCACCGGAATTTTCCAATTTCCGGCGCGGAGGTGGGCTCGATGGGGTGACGTGGGCGGAGGCGGGTGCGGGGGGGGGGGTATGGTGTCGCGCCGTGCAGGAGCTCGCCCCGGCTTAATCGGGAAGACAAGGGGACGCCATTAAGTAACGCGAAACTCAATTAGCGAAACTACCTCGGCATTCCCCCACTCCCACCCCCCTCCCCCAGCCGCCGCACGAGTCGACTTGGAGCAAGTGCGGGCGGCGGCGGCGGCCGTGATGCCGACGACGGTGGCGGTGGTGGTGGCGTTGGCGGCGTTCGGGGGAACGGGAGCGAGTTTTCTTATGCGCGCCAGCCTCCCCCTCCTCCCGTGTCGCCCGATCGATATTATACCGACTGCGTATAATTCGAGCGAAAGTAAACGCCGCTAATGGGGCGTTAAGGGAACGTGGGCGAAATGCGATGCCTTCAATTTCTCCCCGCCCCGCCCGCCGTTTTCTTTTCTTAGCCTTTTTTCTCTTCTTAAAATCCCGTTCCACCCTTTGTTTGGTATGATTATTTTTCGCTCCCTTCTTTTCTGTCTCCGGCAAAGTAGGCGTAATTTTTAAAAGTTATATCGCGCAACGTTTATAGATTTTTCCCTCGGCATCGTTCTCACCATTGACGGATTATTATCGGGGCGAATTTAAAAGCAGAATTTATGAAAAATATCAATCCTCGTTTTTGAAAGCTTCGTTAAAAGGAACACGTTACAGGTGATAAATTTGGAGTTTACGAGGACATAAAGTGACGGTTCTGAGTTGCAAATCGCCAATAAATTATGTATCTCTCGAGTTAAAAGGCAGCGCGTAGCTCATACGCGATATTACGAAGTTTCTTCAAAACGTCCCAGTTGTACGAGATCGTGGGAGGGATAGGCCGGGCTGCTCGATGGCAAATTATGACGCGATTAAAGCAGAACTCGGCCGTTATTCTCGGCCGAGCTAAAATTGATTTCTCGAGTGGCGAAAGAAAGCGGGACGTAGGATTCGCGCATCTCGAAGGTGGGTGTAATTAAAAAATCGTTCGACGGCAATTCGCACGCGCGTATAAACGGGAGGAACAGAGCTTCTCATTAACTCTGTTTTCATATACATCGTCGCTAAATCTTTCGCCCATCCCTCTCCCTCTCTCTCTCTCTCTGTCTCTCTCTGTCTCCCTCTCTCCCGCCTTACCTCCCCGGCCACGGTAGGAGTCGACAGACCATATTTTATTCACGATAATTACTCTCCTCGCGCTTATCGGCGAAATTTCCCGAGCCGGCGGCGGTCGGGCTGCCCGCGTCGAAAATCCCTCCCGAACGCGGCGATCGATCGCGCCGGCACCCGGGGCTCCGCTCCCTGAATTCTTCATCGCGCTCCCTCTTCCGCCTCCGGCTCCCGTCTCCCGCGTCCTCGGCCCCGTTCGACTTGCGAGCGCGCGCGGCCTCGCGATCGTCGCCGCCGCCGCCGCCGCCGCCGCGAGCCATACGTCCCCGTCGCCGTGACGACCTTTTTTTCCCTTTTTTTTTTTTTTTTGGTGCCCTCGCGCCGCGAGCGAGGCGCACGGCACGCGAGGAGAGGAAGAAAGGGGACGCGCGAAGTTCCTGTATAGCCGCGCTTAGCGCGATGTCCGACGGAAAAACTGAGCTGCTCCCCACCCCCTCCCCCCATCTGCTGCCACTGTTTCCGCCTGGCGAGCCGCGCGCGTCCAGCGCGGGAGGGAGGGATAGACAAGGGCGTCCGTTCGTTTCTTCCTATATACTCCGTACCTACACCAGAGGCTGACTTTAACGTGGATTGATGAATTCGCTATACTCCTATACTCCTACCTCGCACCAGGTCTCCTCCCGGCTTACTCTCTCTCTCTCTTCTCCTTCTTCCTCCCGTCCTTCGTCGCGTCTTTCTTTCTTCCATTGCGCGCCCGTAGTCGAAACTATATATTAAAAGCGAACTCGTAATTGAAACGTCGCAATTTCTTTGCTCTTTTTCTCCCTGTCCATCGTTCTTCTGTCCCGCCTTTTTCTACCTCTCTCTTTCTCTCGCTCTCTCTCTCTCTCTCTCTCTCTGTCTCTCTTTCGCGTTACTACTGTGTTCTCCGCGCTATCGTGCACCAACATTTTTTTTCCATCTCCGCGCAAGCTTTCGCACGACCAGCGTAATTGCAGTGTACGTCACACTGTTTATTGTTCGACTCGCGCATACGTCAAGACAGACTCTTAACATTTTACTCTAATTTGTCCAAATTAGATAGCAAAACGTTCGAGGCCGAATTGTTACATTTATTAACGAGTACTGCACAATAATGTACAACTTATTTCCTCTGTTAGGAATTCTTATTTCAACTTGTTCAGGGAAAAAATAGCAAATATTTTTGAAACGGCGAATAAATTTATTTGCAATTCTTATCCATTTAAGTTGGACGAATGGCGATATCGGAATAAAACATTAAATGACCGGCGCGATACCTTGGCCCAGCGAGGAATTCCCACCTCGGGCGATTATTAAGTTTTGAAAATCATCGGACGATCTCTCGGATGTTTCCGCCTTGTCGGTCGTTGCCGGGGTGGGTTTTTTTTTTTTTTTTTTTTTGGAAACCGAGAACGCGAGCAACTGGCGCGAAACTGCAAAATTCGGCAGTCCGAGCACACGAGATCGGACACGAATTTATCGGACTTGTGGGATTTCGATGTACACCGACTAGGTGTTATCCCTGGCCAATCGCGTGCGTGAGCCTCGGATATTTCGCGGGCGAAAGCAGGGACCTGCTCTAAAATGGATGTACACGTGGAATGAAGCTAAGAGCGAAATTTCAAAAAATACAGAGCGAACTGAAATTTACCGAATGAGCTTTTTCATCCACAGTTAAACAAGTAATGAGCTCTCAATTGCGAGTCAAAATATACACGCGCGCATGCACGCACACACGCATATACGAGTAAACTTTAAAAGAAAAATTTACTTTATAAGCGTATTCTATAAAGAACGTTTTCTTTATATTACTTTCCTCTGCGTTCCCTCCGAGCTTAAATCAACAACACAAAAGTACTTGTCTATATATTTTGTATATACGGGAGAGTCGGAGTGCTATAACTGATCCAAGGAGTGTACGAAATGCCGCTTATTTAACTTCGTTTCAATTAAAATCCGCGTCAGCTACAAACGTCTCATATTAAATCAACGGGCTCGAGATTTTTCTAAATGTACGTTCGCGGAATTGAAATGCGCTACGAGTCACTTTTCCGATAACCAAGAAAATTTGAATAATTGTATTAAATGATTGTCATCGTATATGTTTGATATAATAATAAACAACAATCGATATTGTCGCTCCACAAGTTCCTTTCCCTATATAAATGTATTTTATAGCGAACCAGCTATAAATTACTACGGGTATAGTGATTAACAATGTATTTGTAGTCATTACATAGTTATTAAAATTTAGCAAACAATATATATATATATATATATATATATATATATATATATATATATGCATACACTTGGATTAAATATACAGTAGGAGAATAATAGCAGGTTTCCAGTATACCCCCCCTCCATATTTACCAGTCCGGCGTTGTCAGTCCGGCGCGTTATTAATGACACAGTTGCCGGAATCGTAAGTAGAAACCTCGTCGATCGCAACGATAATGTTATATGCGCACGATGTCGATACATATATGGGTTAAAGTATATGATCGCATGATGTCCTCTTTATCGAAACGATATCCTCGAAAGCTCGTTTGACACGAAACACGATTGCTACCCATGAGAATATGCCACACCTGGTGCATTGTGTGTGTCTGTGTGTGTGTGTGTGTGTATGCGAGCATGCGCGCGCATATATATATATATATATATATATATATATATATATATATATATATATATATATATGTATATATGTATATATGTATATATATATTGAAGAACGACTATTGCACATTCCAGTAGATGATCTGTTAGAATATCGCATAACAAATCGAGTGAAACTTGTCCATCGTTTCGGTTTCAGAAATTCCGCGGTAATTCACGGATTGGGCGGGGAATTCAGGAGAAATCGAAAAGCAAACGTTTATTTAAAAAATAATTCCCTCGTTATATTTTTTTTGCCATACAAACGATGTCATATGTTTATAGGCACTTCCTGCGATAAACGTAGTATGCTCGGAGTTATTATTAAAGCGATTATGATCGTATAAAGAAAGTTTACGAGGAGCTACGAACCGCGTAGAATATTTTAATGCATGCATATTATATCGGATCAAGGAAAAATTACAGGCCATACATAAGTTGGCCAAGTTTCCAAATAGTTCGATAGAGTCATAAAGGAATATGAATAAATGTTGAAGAAACGTTTTTAGAAGACAAAATTTCAACGTGGCCTGAGTTAAATCATACTCGAAGGAATCACGTTGCATCATTCAAAAAACAGTTGGGTCTGAGAACTCTCTCTCTCTCTCTCTCTCTCTCTCTCTCTCTCTCTCTCTCTCTCTCTCTCTCTCTCTCTCTCTCTCTTCTCTCCATCTATTTCATATTTCTCCTTTCACTCAAAATCTATGCATAGACCACTCTATATATACACTCCGGGAAGAAGAGTGGCATCTTTACTCGAGAGATGTATATATATATATATATATATATATATATTCATATCCGATAAATCCGCCCGTCACTGTGTACCCGCTCTTCACGCTCTATACGCACCATTCGAATCCCTCCTCTCCCGGGCCTCGATGATCGAATTTCGCAACTGGCGAAACTAGACAAAGAGAGAAAGCTATATATTGAGGAGATTTCGCAGAGAGCGAGCGGCCGAACGAATAATTCGTGGAACGAGCGAGCCAACACGACCGACGCACGAGCCTCTGCCGCTGCGCCGTTTCGCGTGTAGTAAGTGGAGCGAAGATCGATGTTATATATATATATATAAGGAATAGGTAGTTGTAAACGTAGCCGCGATAATGGAAAACTCTGATACCAATTCTCTCGGAGAGTTGAATCTCGTATTGACGCCTCACGGGGAAGTTCCATCCTTAATTTCTAATGCGCTCGCTGATTATTAATAAGTTCGGAAACTTCGGGGATACGTAACCTAGCGGCAGCCCGCGAATTACAGTGCTTAGGATAGATTATGAGACAGTTGCGGCCAGACACGCGTTCCAGGTCCATGTTCACCTGGGACTCTAATGCAATTCCGTCACGAAACTTCGTCGAGCTCGTAAAGAAAATTTTGACAATTCTTAGGCCTGTGTATATCGTTCAAAGTATAATAGAATGGGACTTCATGGCGGGGGGAGGGGGGCGATATTTATCGAAGTTCAGTTGGGAAAAAGGTCAGAATGCAAATAATTCGCGACTAGAGCGCAACACACGCTGAAGTTTATCGGAAAACAATAGCAGCGCTTATTTTTCCAACCGGCGAAGATGCCTTAAAAGTTTTTTGCCCCCCCCCGCCCCTCTATCCTTTTCTACCTAACATCCATCGACTTTTATAACGTATCTTATATAGACGTCGATAGATTGCAAATACGCCAGACACGAATTCGCCATTGATATGAATTATCCAGTTGCGCGTAAAAAATTCGTCGAATCGAGGCCGCTTGAAGTGAATAAAATTGTAACGGAGAATGAATTCTAATTTTATCTGTGAAATGCAGAAAATCAATGGCGTCTGTAGCGGACTCTTTTATTTTATTACATTATTTCACGTTAACGGCTTCGGTGACGAATTTTTCACTTTCAAGATCATAAATAATTGAACGGGTGACCGAAGTAACTCCAATGAATATAAAATTATCGATGTTTACGAGAAGACACTCCATCCCATCGGGGAAACAATTTTCTTTAGTATAGAGAATCTTCACTTAATTCAATAAAAAAAAAAAAAAACAAATACTTATACTTTTGTTTATCATGTGGGTATGCGTTTTATTCGAGGATTTCATATTTATCTGTCTCTTTGCAACTTTTTTTTAATTGTTAAATACTGTATTATAATTTTACTTTTTATTAAGCAACTCGTATATTGAAAAATATTTTAAATTGAAAATTAAAATTAAATTTAGTTAAGAAAATTTTTAAAACTTTACCTAAAATTTAGCAACATTTTAATAAAGGAAGCTTCTAATATCCACGTCATGGAATTGGCTTAAATTAAGTAAGGTAGCTCGTATTACATTTCGAATGGAATTTATGAAAGGTTCTAATCTAATGATTTTTCAAGTGAGATGAATTTTGTCGATAAATAAATTTTTAAACCTCGTTAGCTTGACATAATTCACAATTATACTGTAACTGTTTAGAGCAGATATAAGAATCTTTATTTTACTGCATAATTATATACCGACTTACTAGAAAACTAGTTAGCTGCAGCTTTCAATCCACACATGAACGAAAGATAATGAATATTACAAAAAAAGTTTGATTTATCTCCAAATTCACCTCTTGGCAAAAGTGGCTCTTATTGCTAATATTATAATTATTATATGTAATAAATAAGATTAAAAGCACGTGAACGATTAAATTATTTAAATATATATAATTAAGAACGAATTAATTACAAATGAAGGTATGACAAAAATAAAAGGCGCTTGAACTTCAAAGATGTACATGGAATTGTGATCGAGCGTTATATATATATAATATATATATATATATATATATATATATATATATATATATATATATATATATATATATATATGTATGTATGTATGTATGTATATATATATATATGTATGTATGTATGTACGTAATGGGTTATACGAGAAAGACGCGAGAATTTGCATTGAATGGCCGCGTCTCGAGAAATAGACTGGCAAAGAAAAGTGCGGCGCTCGTTTGATACGCGAGAAATAGGAAGGCTCAGAGAGCGATCGCGATAACTCACGAAGGAGTTGGGAGAGGGGAGGATACCGCGCACGACGCACGCCTCCGCACATATATATATATATATATATATATATATATATATATATATAATGAGAGAGAGAGAGAGAGAGAGAGAGAGAGAGAGAGAGAGAGAGAGGAGAAGGGAGTGCGTGCCGTGAGCGGGGCAGGATGCGCGGTCGAAGCGTCCGCACAATTAACCTTGCGCGTAATGTTGCGGTAAGCGCTGAGAAAGAGAAGAGAGTGAGAGAGAGAGAGACAGAGGGAGAGAGAGAGAGAGAGAGGAGCGTCCCGGCGATGATTTTCATGGTAACGCGCGCACCGCGTTTGTCCCTGCCGAGTCGATTGCCGTGCCTCTCGATGCTAATGAGCCTTTCGGCGCCACTTTTCTGCTCTTTGTCTCTATGTATGGCATTACACTGCGAGGAATTCCAATGGCACAGCTATGCCCAAGACAGCTTATGAGAACGGATGTTCATTTGGCGAGCGAGTCCATTTCTCCATTTCGCGATTTTTGCCGAATGTATTTTCGAGAACGTAATGGTAGTTCGGGATTTGTTTACGTTATGTCGACAATTTGAAACATAATAAAGAAATTAAACGGACCTCGCCGTAATTATTGGCGAATTTCCGCGCACTGGCAGAATTAGTCGAAATTAAGCCCGCCGAGTCACTACTTCCCATCCCTCGCGCGTATCGTTCGCTCCTCGACGCGACGCCAAAACCAAAACTCGAGCTTATCTCACTAGAACGCGGCGTGCGGAATTCGCCTCGATTTGCGCGACAGAGCCACGTCGGGACGGCGCAGCAAGTCCTTTCCAGAAAAAATCGACTAATGCGTTTTCCGGCATCGTCGTGTGACGCAATTTGAGTATTAATACAGGCCGTTTCGCGTTTATTTAATAAATAATCTTGGTTTATGGAAATAACGCTATGCTATCCAACGCGGACACATAATGTAAATGTACCTGGCATAGACGAAATATTTCGAACGCTTCTACGAAAATAGTTTCCCCCATTTTTATTCCGGGATTTTGGTTTTTCTGCATGCACGACGTCTCGTGTTTCGCAAAGGAGAGAAAATGTCGCGCTGGTTATTTCGTTCACCCGCCACCCCCCCCCCCGCCCCGCCGTCCCGCTTAAGAAATATTTTCTCCTTCCCACATATGCAAATTATGAGGCACATTGTTGTTACTTTGGCGTTTCGCGCGATTCGATTATTCCCCCGCGTTGAGAAACCGCGCGGGGGACGAGAGAGCTTCGGCAGAGCTTTCCCTTTGGAAATGCCGACGCCGCCGACGCCGCCGCAGCCGCGACGAGTATGTAACGCGCCCACGTCGCCGCTTCGGTGACATAACGCGAGGATTGTAAAGAGAGCCGCAAGTCGGTGGCTCCCGCGTCCCCGCGTACTGGCAAAAATCCGAAAGAATGGCCCGAGCGCGCGCCGCGCGGCTCTTTGCGAACTTCAGTAAAAAAAAAAAAAAAGGCCGGCCTTTTCCAAAGTACGTGAGTGCGATGGAAAAAAGGAATATGCCCCCCCCCCCGCCAACGCTCCACGAGCCTCCGTCGCGCGAAAGCCTCGATCCGACGCATTCTATATACATATATATATATATATATATATATATAGATCGGCTCGTATAGCAACTGTGCAGCCTGCGACTGAACGACTCCTAAAGCGACCGCCCTATATACCATACGTCGCTGCTCTTTGCGAGGCGCGCGTAACGTCCCTGCACGCAGATACTCCGACGGCGCAAGAGAGTCGCGGGGGGCTACGTACGCATGACCTATAAGATCGAGAGGGAGAAAGAGGGAGGGAGGGAGAGATAGAGAGAAAAGGGGAGAACGTGGGGGGCGGCAGGGGCGTAGGATATGGAAGGCGAGCCATTATCGCCTCGCGGAATCTCGTCACGTTCGCCCGGTGCGCACTGCGCTCTGCACCCGCTGCTGCACTTCCTATATATTGATTCTGCGCTGATGCGCGCGTGTACTCTCCGCCCTCGCCCCTCTGCTGCTTGCTCTCGTGTTAACGTGTATTCGTGTGCTTTTGGTTGTGCGTGTGTGCGCGCGCGTCTATGTGAGCTCGTGCGAGCGTGCACATTCAATAGCGCCATTCACCAAACGAGAAAATACAATAAACGCCTGTCTGCCGCGCTTTCCTTCCCTTTTTCTTCCGAGCACTTCGTATACACATGCTCTCTCTCTCTCTCTCTCGCTCTCTCTCTCTCTCTCTCTCTCTCTCTCTCTCACTTTTTCTCACTCTGACCCATCCACTGTCTTTGTTACTCTCCTCTTAGTCCTGCCGAGGGCTGCAGCCGCCTCAATATGTTTCCGATTTCTCGTAGGATTACGCTCGCCTCCGAATACAGTCCGTTTTCTCCCTCTTCCTCTGTTCAATATTTTTTTATTTTCATATCAGAAAATTCGCCCAAAAACTGCTTTAGAAAAAGTAAAAAAATTACAACTTGTCTTTTATGCATGTACTATGAATTTTAAACTACTCAATACTCGGGTGAGTTTCGTCTGTTTCCGCAAAAAATTAGTGTTGTTCTTATCCGAGTAAAATTGATAATTAAGACACAAGTGCGTAATCGGTATGAATAAAAGCGGTATCATTTTTCGTCTAATTCTATTTTACTTAAAAATTCATATATATTCACTGTTTGCGCAATTCAAGTTTAAAATATAAAGTATTACGGCATGACTTCAGTGAATTATCTAGCAGCGTTAAATTTTCAGATCTGATGTTTGATTAAACAGACGTGGCACGAGTAGCCGCCCACATATGCTGTAGTGAATATTAGTGTACTGAATATTAAATAATTTTGTTCTCTTCTATAAATAAATAAATATTATCATTTGGAAGGCAAATACGGAAACGCTAGAGTTAGAGATTTATCGATTTATCGGACAAATTCGTCGCTCGAATTCGTCCGCGAAAGAATTCCATAAAAAGCAGCAATAGCGAAGAATATATATCTGGCAGATTGTTGCAGAGCAGTTTTTCCTTTGTCAAAAAACACTCGCTGATTTATAAACAAAGCCGAAAATAAAAACTAATTTCTTCGTCGTTATCTGCGCAGGCAAAAACAGTCGAATTAATTAGAGTCGCATACTTTCCTAATCGCGCCATTGTTTATTTTTCTCATTTACAGCTGTAGAGTTGTAGACGTGCGTATGCCATTCGCTCATTTGTAAAACAAGGATGACTAATTATTTAACATTGCGCTCCACTGTACTTTTACGTTAATTACCAGGCATAAAAAATTCATCCACCATTATAAATGGCATATGCGTCGCGCTTTATTAGTCTGTTTTGACTTTTACGCCGTTCGAAACGGCACGATATTATTATTCTCTCTCTCTCTCTCTCTCTCTCTCTCTCTCTCTCTCTCTCTCTCTCTCTCTCTCTCTCTCTCTCTTTCTCGCTTCACTCTTCCTATTATTTTTCCGGTTCACAGTCTCTGCGCGCTCGCCCCTATTTTTTCAAAACTTCTGTTTTTCGGCATTTTATGCACCTGTGTAGCCTCGGTCTTTGTTTTTCTACGAATATAGCTAAATGTTAATTAAAACTTCTAATAAACGTAGCTCCACGTTTATAGCCATAGGAATTTCGTTCACTCGAAAAATACTTGATTCCGAAAGCATTTTCCGTAAGCAGATATAGAGCGGAAAAATCGACAATGGAATTTTTGTTCGAAGGAATTGTTCCCCTTACTTTTTGGCGCCTTTTAGCTTAAGGAGATCGGGCCCAATCAATCGAAGTCTCTTGTTCTACGAGCTCCCTCGCTACAAACACACACACACACACACACACAGACACACAGACACACGCGCGCGCGCGGCGCTATTCGTATCTATATATATATTTCTCGATGGACAAAATCTAGTTTTAGATTCAGCACGCCCCGCGCCACTTCCTTTCCTTTCTCGAAATTCCTTTTTTATCCCTTCGCACTTTGTCTTATGGATAGAAATCCAGATACGGGAGCCCTTCCGGGATCAAAGAGGAAGGCGAGAAAGAGCTTTTTTATCAAAATAGCTACTTCTCTCTCTCCCTCTCTCTTTCTTTCTCTCTCACTATCAATATTTTGGACCTTTTGATCAGTAGGAATGACAGTAAAATAAATGGGATAAACTTTTTAGAAAATGCGAACAGTCAATAAGTCTCTAATTTATACTTATTATACGATAATGCTTTTAGACGTAAAGTTATACAATTTTTATAGATTAAAGGAGAAAAATTACTATCTAACCAGTCAATAATCATTCATACTGGATTGTATTTAAAAAAAAATGGTCTATACAGTGAATAAGCTTTTCAGCAGCTAATATACGCGTAAGTTTAAAAGGTAGTCTAGTTTAAATAGTGCATCATAATAGTGAAGTATGAATCACAGCAGTTGCGTTGAGGTGCAATGAATAAGAATTCGCGAAACTCTGTGGATTAAGACGGAGCTAATATGTTATTCGGTACGCGCGTCAGGTATGCTCGAGTGCAAGAAATAGCTCTCCGACAATGTATTCTTCTGACGTAATATATAACAACGTTATTATATGTTTATATATATATATATATATATATATATATATATATATATATATATATTTATATACACCGCATTGTGCAGGTAAATAGATTTTATCACGGAGTTGGTCATATTACATTATATTATTGTAAATATGTTTCTCCGTGTGTACGCGCGCTTGTGTGTGTGTGTGTGTGTGTGTGTGTGTGTGTGTGTGTGTGTGTGTGTTTCTGAAACTGGAACATAGCTCGTAGTACTGATCTTTAAAATATACATCATTCATTCCTCAAAATTCTTCAACGTCTCGTTAAAAGTTGTGTAAATTAACGTTGTATAAAACTTGACATAATAATTTTAAGGAACAAATTATGAAACAGCAATAGAGAAAAAACTACAAAAACGAATAAAATAAATATAATTCAAGATCTATAAATGATTCATTCTCTCAACAAGCAACAATTGTTTTTTGCTCTTTTTATGATAAACAATTTCTGCACGGGCGGCGAGGTAGCAGCGAATCCTTTCTTTGAATGTGCAAGCGCTTATTTCTCAGAGCATTTGTTGAATTACACTTATGTACACTAACTCAGAATAAACTTTTATCCGACCGACAGGGTAAGAATTTCAACTTTCTCGTAGGGGTCACCGAAAGATTATAGAGCTTTCCGATTGTAGAGACTCGCGAGCTGAATTTTTCATCGGCATCTTATATCCCCCCGCCCCACCCGGACGGATGGCGTAAAAGCCTCCGGCAGCATACAGGTACGTACTTTTATTTCGAGTGGATCTATTTTTCTTCTTTAGTTTTTGCTTCTTCTTTATTATTACTTTTCTTGCTTGTACGCAAGTATTTCGTTCATTTCGTTATTTCGGAAAAGGGCTGGAGGTAATTATCGTAATGCGCCGGATGGTCGATACATGCTGCTCGATATAAATGTGCAACGTGTTCGTTTACGCGCGACGCGACGTGAGCCTGCCGCTCGAATTTCCAAACGAAGGGCTGGTACACAAGCTGGAGCATTCTCAGGAACGGGTACGGGGGAACGCACGGGTCGCGAAAAAATTCTGTACGTGAGAAAATCCCATTAAAGCAATTTATCGCAATCTAAAAGATCATAATACAGTCGTAGCGTTCGGTAAAATTAATGTCGCGCAATGCCAATCATTAAAACTCTTGCCCGGCTCCTGAAGTTCTTGCACGTCGTTATTTTGTACATTACAATTTTGTCATAGATCTTACATCAGAATTGAATAATCCAGCCCATTGTCCGACCACCGAGGCCGAATCTGCAACACACCGTGCATCGTTGGCATTCGCTCGATTCGAAAGAGCGGGACGCGAGGAAAGAAAGAGGAAAGATATACGACGATGCAAATACGACAGCCGACGCTGTTCCGCTCATCAAGCCGCGCAGTAGTAACAGCCCGCTCAGCCCGTCAAGGCGCGCGCCGCGGACAGCTCCAGCTTGGCGTGGCGGGGCGGGTGGGGGGGGGGATAAGCGTGCTTGCCTACGGCGAGCGAGAAGCGCAGCCGCGTTCCCGACCAGACGGGGCTCGGGGGCGGCGGGAACGGGGGAAAAGAAGAGGGAAGCCCCCGCGAGTGGATTTTGGCCGTCCGGCACGGGAGACGCGATCCCAGGTCGACGTTCCGGCGTGCGTGCCGCTGAAACACTTAGCGCAGCCCGTCCCATCCGCGGGCGGACGTCCGGTCGCTACAGGGCGGCCCGCTTGAATGGCGCATTGATTGACCGCCCTATTGACTGGTGTCGGTGCACATCGGTCCGTCTGTGCGCCCGCCCGCGCTCCCTCTCTCGCTCTCTTGCGCCGACGTCGCCCCGGTGTTCGCTCGCTCGGCAGTCGCCGTCCAGGAACCAGGAGGAGGGGGGGGGAGGGGTGCTCGTTCGCCAGTCCACTTGGCCAAGTTCCAACCTAAGAGCCCGAGCTTTTGCCCTCCCTCTGCCCTCTGCCCCTGGTTTGCGGGGCGCCCTTCGTGCCTATCGCGTGCGCGTCTACCATTCGTACGTGTCGGATGGCTAAATTTTTCAGTTCGAGCTTCTTTCGGGCGTATGCACACGGAGAGTTTCCCCCATCGAAATTGATGATGATTGCGGTAGAAATTACCCTTTTACACCGATATCTCTCTCCTCTCCCCCCCCTCTCTCTCTCTCTCTCTCTCTTCGTATTCTCCTTTTTTTTTATCTACTACGGCCGCTCCGCCGAGAATCAATAGCACAAACAATCGCGATTGCTTTGCTCGTCGCTGAAAGTTTTCGGACTAATTAAAATTTAGCCTTCCCGCGAGCAGAAGAATATCTCTGATCTCCATTAGGCCGTGGCGCAAAATTGATAGATCGACGCTGCGGTATTCGCCGCAGTGCACGAGTGGGGTAATAGGGATTATAGATAATTTTGTTGAAATTTTCAAAATTTTGACATTTTTTCAAACAATATTTTTATGAAATTAATGATTTTTTATTAGATTACGAATGAACGAATTGACGGATGGATGAAACGACGAGCTAAAACGTTGAACAACTCAAATCTTGAAATTTTTTTAGCCCATTTGATATATTTATAAAATTTTAAATTAAAAAAATTATTGCTTGATCCCGCTTGATTAGATAAAACTAAAAATATTTTAACCACCGTTAATCTATACATTTAAATAACATAATAGAAGGGAAATATTTGAAATAAACTACTGGACACCCGATAGAAAATTTATAGTGTCTAGTAGAAATAGATATTATTACCGTTAATTAATAATAAATAAGATCTCAATATCCCATTAAATCCACATATCACTTGAAGCTTTTGTAGAAAATATGCGTATAAAATACTATAACTAATTGGCTTGTTAAAGCATTTGTAATTACATAACATAATCAATTGGTCCCATAATATTATTAGAATCCTACAATTTTAAGTGTAGATTTAAAGTCCGAGACTCCTTAAATTTTTAGACTGTATTAAGCACCTTATATATATACACACATAAATTTTGCATACTCCATTTTTATTTGGTACTTTCATAATGGTTGATCCCCTGAAAGTTGTGATTTACTTTTAATACGTATAAAAGTTTATTGCTTAAGGAGTTTTTTAAATTACAGTTCATGTGTTTAAATGTAAATTCTAGAACAATTGACCACCATATAATGTAAGGTTCACTGATCTGAACGTTAACAAATTGGTTAAAACGTAAGAATTAAATATGTAACTTTAGATCTTGAATCAAATTTATAAATAACGATTACAATTCTTACATGCCGAGCTCGGTATCAGTTGTATTTATTCGAGAACAGATTATTATTAATCATTCTTAATCGAATCACTCTTTTGTTCTTGTTAAAAATGTAGAAGTAATTATAAAGCAAAAAAAAAGAAAACGCGCGATGCCGCAAGGTGTATATGCACCATCTCTATTATTTCGGTGATCGATTCGTCGTGTATGAGCGGCGTACGGCCAATAATTTCCATCTGGCCAATCGGGTCGAAAAAAAGGGCCGGTGCGAAAGAAGGGAGGGAAATAACGAGTAAGCGGTGGCGGTTGATGTCACCGAAGCATAGTCAGCATGTTCATGATACGCGCGGTCGCTCGCGCCTGCATTTATATAGATACGTATATATATATATATATATATATATATATACGCGCATGAACTCGATGAACCGCGCGTCCTTCTGGCCAACGGTTAAATCCTCCCGCGGGTGATGCGCGACGGGCGGGGGGGGGGGGATGGAAAAAATAAAAAATCCGCTGTGCCACCAGACATAACTAAACCGCTGTGACATTTATATTCACTCGCGGTTCGCCCGCTTTTCGTTTAAGGCTGCCTACCTCCTGCTCGCCCCCTTCCATCGCCCAATGCTCTTTACGCCCTCCCCCTCTACCACCCAACTTGCTCGCTCTAGTTTTCTCTATTTTACTCTCAATTACACGCGGTATCCCTTTCTCTATCTCTCTCTCTCTCTCTCTCTCTCCCTCTCTAATTTTAGCCTCCCCTTCCTCTGCTCGTCCTTTCTGTATTATTTTTTTCCCTACCCCTTTCGTACACGGCTCCGTATATGAACTCCATTTATTCTCATTTAGTTTGACGCTGCGCTGCCTCTCTGCCTTTATATCTTGTCCGTCTTAACACTGTGGAAATTTCTACAATATTAAACTTTTCTGCAGCATATCATAAATAATTATCTTGAAAAAAAAATCCAATAAGATTATTCGCTGAATCCGGCACATTTTGTTAAAATCCAATATGCCGGTCATTCGTTTTTTCGTACTATTTTCGGACTGTAACATATAAATTTTTCCTTGCTTTGTTTCAATAAAAAGCTGAATCATCTATACTGGAATGTGTATTCCGTTACTTATATATCTCTTTGGACAATGTCGAATTGTTCATCTAAAATTTACTTTAGATTCTACGGGAAAGCAATTGAAAAACTACCGAATCGCGGTCTCTGATAAATAAGCTCGTATAAAATAGGTAACTTCTTTCAATCTTATTAAAGAAATTGATCAAAACATTCTGCTTTTGTTTCAATCTAGAATAATACCAAAAAATTCCGACGCGACGTCTGATTTTCCTGCAGGCCACGGAATTAATATCCATAAACAAACCTTTCGGGCCAACCGCAATTTCCCGCAGCGTATATGAAGAAACGCCAAATAACCATTCTGGGGAGGGGGTGGGGGGTGGCGGGGATTTTTTTTTTCAATTTTTCGAAAGCCTTCGAGCTTTTCTATGCGCGCTTGGTCCTACACCCGCCCCGCTCTCGCCCCATACCCTATCGTCGACAAATCCACTTTCGCTTCTCGCTCCATCGACGCAACGAAACGGGAGAAAGAAACAAAAAAGACTGCAGAAAAGTCCGGGATTCCATTTCATTGATTGAATCAATTTCCCCGTCCCAATAACCCAACTGGACTATGACAGAGAGAGAGAGAGGGGGGGGGGGGGAGTGAGAGTAAGAGCTGATACGGAAAAGTTATCTTTCTAAATTACATTTTGCCCGCGTAATAGATTCTCGCTTTTGTATGTGTGGTGCCTGTGTGTGTGTATATCTATGTATGTATGTGTGTTTGTCTGCAGATGGCCCGAAATCCAGAGCCGTTTAACCAATAGATCAGCCCGCGCGCCGCGAAAATCCCACCTCCCCCCTCCCATCGCATCGAGCGCGCGATACTTTCGACCCCTTTCACTTTCATACGCATACATTATAAACTCGGCCGCCTTCGTTTTTTTTCTTGCACACACACACACAGACACACACACCTCGCGCTTTGCCCTCGACGAAAAAAAAAAACAAAAAACAAAAGAAGAAACAAAAAAACCGAACGAGAAGCAGAGCCTCCACGCGTTGTGCCGACCCGCCGGGGGAGGCGAATATTTTACAGGATCGCGCGTGAGCTTCATAGGCGCGAGCACGGGCACGCGCGAAAAAGTTCGAGGGATGCCGAGCGAACGAGTGAGAAAGAAACCGGAGGGGGGGGGGCAGGCCGGAAGAGGAGGGAGGTACTCGTGCGTTATTTTCCAGCCCCTTTTTTTCGTTCCTTCTTCGTCAGGGCACTGTAACCCCTCGTCGTTATATACTGACGTCTATCCCCACCTCGACCCCTTTTTTTGCCGCGTTCTCGAGCGATCGCGCCTGCTAACGACATCGCATTAAGCGGGTATGTGTGGGTGAGTGTGTGTGTGCGTGTGTATATGTGTTCGCAAGCTTTTGTAATCGAAGAAGCATATATATATATATATATATATATATATATATATATCGGATTATTTCCCAGAGCGCAGCTTCGAGTGGCAAGCGTATTTATGTGAATTTTGATAAATAAGCTTGAAAATGTTAAACTGCGTTTCGATATTTCTGAAATTATGCGCATAGAAAATGAGAGCGATTGTAAAATACATCAAAGTAAAGGTGGGCAAAGTGAATTAAATTAAACTTTGTATAAATCGACGTTAGAAATACGTCTCTTTTTAATTATTTAAATGCCAAAAGCACTGCGTCGATGGCCTATAAAGTACGGGACGGTTTGGTCGTATTTACCTCTAGGAATTTGCACGTATTCGCCGTTAACGGACTGTTAAATCTAAAAGGTAAATGAAAAAAAGTCTGTAGTTAATTTTTTACTTCATTCCACATATTATATTTTCAGATGATGTGCGTTTCAAAGTTATTTGGCTTATTGCATCTATTTGTAGTTTTCTTAGTTATCACGGGAGAATTTTTTACCGACAACGTATTAGCATGTGTCTCGTCAGTATTACTGTGCCGTTTAATGCACTACAAATACTTAAGCTTCTTCATCTAATTAATGTATTAATGATCCGCATTCAGTATTTGTAATGATCTCGTTATATATTTATCATATGTATTGTAATCGCGCTACTCGATGGAGTATCGATAAAATTTTTTTCATGCTAATTAGAAGAAATAAAAAAGTAAATTCTAAATCAAACTCCTCGCATGCACGTGTTTATAATGAAATATAAACTTTTAAAACTAAGGAACGATTTTACTTATTTTACAGAAAATACTTATACTCCACCTCTCTTCCTTACTCCCAGACACGCTAATAGGGGCACCCAATTAGCTCCCGAGAGCTTAAAAGGTCACATTAAATAACGGGCATTCTCCTTTTTTTCCTAGAAATAAAGTAAATCATATTAAATATTACAGTATATTATATTATACTCTTCTATCGGTATTTATATACATGAAAATATAGAAATAAAATAAATGTTTTACTTTTATTAACACGTATTAATTTATCATATAAATAAAAAATTCATTATCATTCGAATAAAAATCTTACGTTTAGAAATTGAGTTTAAAAATTTGCCTTCGCATTCGTAAAACTACTCTGTTGAACCGCGCCTTCGACTTATCCAACTCCCGGTTTTCGGTGAAAATCCCCGAACGGAAAACAAGAGCTCGGTATAATTATACGCGCGCGCCGTTATGCCAATACCGTCCGCCGGAATTCAACGATTATAAATTAGCCGTTGCGAGCGCGTCGTTGAGCAGTCCTTTATCGGCTCGGCTCGTCATCGAGGCATATTCAAAGACATTCTAATATAATTGGCGGGCGCTCGCTCGCTCGCTCGCTCGCGCTCGCGCGCCTATATAAGGGACAGGCGAGCGCCCGGCCGCCGTCCGTGGCGAACGCGCCGCATGCCGCGCGAATGAGCTAACGACACGCGTGTGTCGGTTCGCACCTGCGCCGCGCTTACTTTCGCGCCGCTCGCCACGGGACTTTGCAAATTGACGAGCTTTCTGGCATTGCGCACGAGTCGGCGCGTTCGTTCCACGGACGATTGCGCGTCTTTGTTGTTTGCGCAAAGGTCGGCCACAAATATTACGGAGCGTATTCGCTTCTCAAAATCTTGCCTGTGAAATTTCGGAAACCCGCCGCCGTGCGTTATGCGACGGGAGATCTTTCGAGTCTGTGGCAGCGAATCGTATTAAATGTATGTTATTTCATTATGTCGACGTTTCGTTGGACGTCACATTTTCGCTTGGGACGATTTTAGTATGTAAAAGTGAGACTATGCTTACCGTTAAATTGTTAATTAAAACTGCTTGACAATCCTTTATGTAATCATGTGTACGACAGGTATGGAAATGAAGTTAAAGTAACGCACGCATTAAATGAACGGTAAATCAACGTTGATTTCGATATGTTAATATTTTTAACAATGGAGAATTTTTATTTAAATCTGATTTTTTAAACAAACGCCACATTATTTAGAACAATGATAGCAATATTAACGGACAGAAAAATTTTTGTAGAATTGAAAAAAAAAATGTTTACAAATACAATTTTAACTTATTTTTGAAACAACGCGACTTAGATGCCTTGCTCGCGATAAAAAATATCAACCCAATGAAGTATTTAAATATTGATAATTAATCAAATTTTTACAGAATAAATTGCACCGCATATTTTCTTTGACTCTGCGACATTGCGTCATATTTTTGGAGCTTGGGTAGAATAATAATTTTATTTTTATTTAAACGACTCAAAAGCTCTCGTTCTACACACATTCTCGCCACCTTACAGATATTAGCAATGTGCGCATTTCGTCGCTAAATAAACATGATGCGAAACTTTTGCACCTCCGTACATCCCCGTGTATTTCTGATCCCTTACCGGGTCTTGGAAATGTAATTTCGGAAATACTAAGCTTCTCCCCTCCCCCCTGCCCCGAATAGAAAGAAGCAGCATCGGCGGGCAGGGGGACAAAAAACTGCCCCGGGCAAGACGAGCGGGAATTTTCGCGCGTAAAGAGAGGAGGGAGAGAGGGGGGGGGAGGGTGGAAGACAAAAGCACCGGCAAAAGATGATTTATCAAGGGTAATATTCGCGATGCGCATTCGGGCACACGAGCGAGTGCACGCGCGCACTCCCGTACGTACGGATATCAATTTTTCCGCGCGACCTTCTTGCGTGCAATTTCCGGGCGAATTTCGATCCTCCGCCCCCCCCTCCTCTTTTACCGCCGTGAAATTCCGAAATATACAGCTCGTCGGCTGAGGAAATTTTTTTTTTTTTTACTCATGCGCGCGAGGTGCTAATACAAATTTTTTCCCCGATACAGCAATTTTCGGAGAACGAACGCTTCCGTGCGTGTCCTATCGTCCCGCTCGTTCTTACCTCAATTTTCCCGACACCTCTATAAGAGCGTGTTATAATCATATTCGACTAACCGAATAGCGCCGAAGGAGGCTTACGTAATGGAAATGGTGAAAAAGGCAAAGAACAAAAAAAAAAAACGACACTCGTTATTCAGCGGTTCAACGTCATCTCGAGCGTCGATAAGATGTCGAATTAAACCAACGATGATTCTATTGCGAGCGGAATGCAGATTTCCTCGTTGACCGTTACGCTTTATCACTTGCTTTTCCTCAAGAGTCGCGATCACGCTTGCGAATGGCGAGCTCGCGTCCGTTTCATTTGGCGCCGGGCTCCGCCGATCGCAGGAGCTCGTATTGATTTGCGCAGGGCAACGCCATAATCCCGGCTGAAATCTCCGCTGGATTGCTGGGATCAACGAGCCCAAGGGGGGGCACGATATGGAAAAGAGCTGAAAATCAGGTGAGTGCGCGGCATCTTTGCAGAAAGACAAGTACGAAACCTGATTGCTCGCTATGTGCAATCAATGGGTTTCTCTTAGACTGATTAGAAGACTGCGATACTTCAAATTTTCATTGTACACGCGTTGCGCAATGTAAGTTCATGATTTCTTTATAAATGAAGTTGATAATTGTGCATTAGACACAATTGTAAAAAATATTGAATTAAAATTATTCTAGCTAATGATATTTGCGCAATATTCTTTTAATATATACGACGTATATATTAAATATATTTTTCTAATAAGACATTTATCTCTGATATATTTTTGCGAAATTAATGTCTAATATAGATTTTTTCTGAAAAGTTTAACTTGTCGAAGAAGTAGAAACTTTTGAGCGGCACTTGAGATAATGCGCATAAAATAAAGGAAAACTGATAGTCCGGAAATCGGCCCGCAGGAGAAGGAGAGAATAACCAACTTCAAAAATAAGACCATCTTAACTAAATGTCTGTCATTTTCCCTTGTGCTCCTTTTCGTCGTGTACTCTTTCTCTCTCTCTCTCTCTCTCTCTCTCTCTCTCTCTCTCTCTCTCTCTCTCTCTCTTCTATGTCTTACTCGCATTCTTCATCTTTTACCCAACCATAATCAAATAAAATAATCTTCATGCAATATAAAAGAAACTTAGTTACTCTTTTTTATTTTTATACTGCTTCTTTCCTTCGTAAAATACATTTTCCTTCGCAGATGTAATGACGTATCTTTAACTGCTGGAAAATAAAAAAGAGGTTATTCTTAATTGATGTCCTTGTTCAAATATATATATATATATATATATATATATATATATATATATATATATTCTGCTCGCGATGATAATCTATAAATATACATAGTATTAATTAAATTGTAATATTCATTTATTTTCTGCTAGTTTTAGTTTGTTTCTGCTAATCTAATAAAATTACATTTTAAGAAACCATCTACTTTGCTATAAAATGAAATTCTTAAATTATATTACAGAAATACAATCTTCATTATTGTATAATATACGGAAAGCGGTGCTTAAGTCATTGAAAATAAGCACTCGAACATTCATTCAATTTACAAGTTTTCTATGCAGCTGCATATATTGTACTTTTAAAGTTAATATCCCATACGTATGTAAGATTTTGTACTTGGATATGTATATACACAAGGTAAGGAAAATGTTTAAATATGAAAGTTAAGTTTTTTGCCCAGATAAAAGGGTTCATGTAAACTGTAAAACCATACGCGGGTAAATATACCCGTGGTATGAATATTGCACATAAAACGGCTACTATGTGCGTGACTTTACCGCCCTTATCGCATCTTGCACGCTTATTTTGCGCAAATTTGTAAAAAAATCCTCCGGCTTATAAATATTCAAATATTTCTTATGGATCAGTCCGATATAACGCAGAAGTCGGTCTCGAAGTAAAACCTTAAAAAGGCATATAAAATATCTTTTATCTAATGAAGGAAATTAATCACAATGCATGGCCGCTGCTTGACTGCTAATGCATGCCTTATTCATTAGTTTATCAAATTAGAGGAATTTCACTCTTAATAAAATAATCAACTTATTCGACTAGTCTCAAGACTGGCTACGTTTACTAGAAACTATAAATGTAATTTGTCATTTAATCAATTTTAATGTCATAGAAAAAAAATAATAATAAGACTAATCTTTACAATCTAATCTTCATCGTTGAAGAAACAGTAAACTATTTAAAAAATTGTAGAATAAAGCCCGGTTGGTTTTTCATAATAAAAGTTGATCTTTTATATTCAACAAATATATTAAGTAACTATATGGAATAATTAACCTGGATTTATCTAAAACGTACAATAATTATTTTATAGGAAAATTAGTCAACTAATGACAGTCACTTAAAATATGTTTTTTTTTAATAACGAATTTTTTTTTCAAATAAATTATGTCTCTTTCTAACATACCTTATTAAAAAATTCCAACTTTTCCTTTTCCATTTGTTCTTCTTTGTCTACATATAGTCCATTATTTCAGATATATCCTTCGAAGCACAATGGCGACAAAAACTATTATTAACCGGCTCAAAGTATTTCCGCACTATGGTGTACTGCCGAACAGACAAATTACCGCGGACGCCTGCCCAGTCAAGGCGAAGATAGACCAGAAGCAGAACTCCCGGGTCGAGCATGAAATTGCGCGCCCGTACCACGAAATTCCCGGGCCCAAGTCGTTGCCCATCCTCGGGAATACATTGAGATTCGCCCCGGGCATTGGTAAACATATTATAGTAAAATTAATGTGAACGCTTCTCGTCGATCGACTCAACTCAAAGATAAAAATAGATTTTTCTTGCAGGTCAAAAATATTAATAAAATTTGAGCAATTAATGAAGTGTTATATTAATATATATATTTATGAAAACTCCGTAGTGTTTATCTTATTATAATGATAAATGACCAGCGGTTACAAACTTAAAGAAACACTATAAATCTGAAAATTGCAGAAAAGGGCAGTTGAGTTTTTTCGATAGTCATAAAATAGCGAAATAAAAATTTTAATTAATAATTGTTGTTTCTTCTTATTTGCCATACATTGATAAAAATTAGAATATATCAGGTTACTCTACTGCGATTAGTAGTAATTTATTAATCTGTTCAGTAAATATCTTAATTTTCATCATCGTTGAGCATACATAATTTATCACGCCCCTTTTCAATCCTCCCGCTCAGCAGATCATTGAAAATCCGTTGATAATTTTTCAACGTTCCCATTGCAATGACGCGCCTAATTGACCAATTACGAATCCAGGCGAGTACGGCAGCATGTCGGCGACCGAGCTGCTGCGCCGGCTGCGAGAGAATTACGGGGACGTCGTGCGTCTCGAGGGCATACTCAATAGGCGGCCCATCGTATTTCTCTTCGATCCCGACCTCTGTGAGAAAATGTATCGGCAAGAGGGCGTCTGGCCAACCAGAATCGGGCTGGAGACATTGGAGCTTTATTGCCGGACGAACAGGCATCGGCGCGGCAACAGTCTAACCGTCAGGTATTACAAGACTATTGTTTTGGAAATCTTAAGTCGAGGCTCGTTTTTCCTGTTTTTTTTTTTTTTTTTTTTTATTTATTCTTGCAACATACGCTTTGGTGTCGCAAATTATACTTTTGGATGGATTCGTCCATGTTTTCTAAAATATTCTTTATTATAATATAAAATTGTTCAATATTATCCTCATTAGACAAACTTCGTAAAACGGTTAATAAAACTTTTCTTTTAATTAATCATTGTTGGCAAGATAATCGAAGGAATTAATATTAGAACTATCATATATATCAAACATCTGAAAAAATCAAGCATAATATCAATAACATTATCTTAATAATATATTATCTTTAATAAGCATCAAAAATTAGGTCCAGTTTGAGCAGGATAATTTTGTTATCCCAAAATAAGCCATTCTGAAAATATTGTATATTCTGCATTGCAAATTATTAAACTTGTCTCTCATGAAATTAGTTGGAGAATTTAATTTAATGAAAATCCGAGCGTTTAGTACTGCATTTAAAGTAGAAAAGTAATTTAAACAATAAATTCCAAGACGATTCTTAGCTATTATCAATTAAATTGACCTTTTCATAACTGATAACATTTTTATAATAGATAGAATCGAATCAAAAGAAAAAATTATACTTATGTCGAATGTTTTGAATCAAATTAATAAATATTTTTATCGGTCTTACAGTCTTTATAATATCATATATTAGCTAAAACAATGACAGTCAGACTGTCCTTGTTTATTATCACCCCCGTAGAATCTGAAATAAAACTTATTACTAAAAATAAATTAGATTAAAAATAAAAAATGATAAAATAAAATAAAAATAATAAAAATAGTAAACTATGTGCTATGTTATCGAAGGACAATCTGATTGCCCCCACCACCTTACTTTCTCCTTTGGTGTCCGACGTCTCGAACCGTTACGGTTCATCCTCAGGAACTAAACTGAACTGAATTGAATTGATATAGAAAACTATGTATTTGCGGATATACACTCATTAGGAACTTATCAGAAATATAAAGTTACTAGAAATACATTAAGACCTTTCAATGTTACAATATTTACATTAATATTTGACTCAATATTCCAATTCCTTAATTATGTGTCATCGACCGGTAAAGAAAATTGGAACAATTTCGAATTGACTGCTACTCTTAAGTAAATGTATTTACATTTCAAATAAAATCGGCAACATAATTTTAATTAACAAATCTATATAACTAGAAACTCAAACTGACAGTAACTTTTAAATAAACAAATCAAAAAATTTGCAAAAATAGTAAATATAACTCTAATATTATAAAATATTGGGACACGTGCCGTAAGACCAAAAAAATCATCATTTTGTTATTTTGTATTAAGTAATACGTAAAAAAGGTTTTTAAATTGTGTTTCTTTCAAATTTCCTTTGAAAAATACAATAGTTATAGAATAAACGAATCAAAAAGCCAGATTCTATTTTCAAGCTTATACTGTCAAGAACAATTTACAACAAGAATCAAGTATTTTGCTGCCAAAATCAGGTATATATATGTTCGAGTTGTTCCATCTCTCTAGTGGCTCCACGCATAAAGACAAACAATAGAAAATATAGTAAAAAAAAAAGACATATATCGTAAATTGATTAAATTTTGTTGATTATATTCAATAATATGCATGTTTGTTATTCAAAAAAAAAATAGTTCAATTAAATAGTTTTCACATTATCGAAATTGTTGACAAAATTTCTATTAGTACGCTTTTCAATTTATGCCAAGTTATTTTAGCTCACTGAGATTAGCCTAGACAATAATCAAATTTTGATATAAACGGAGTGCAAACTAAGACTGAATTTTATTCAAAATATTTCTATGCATTTCATTCAATATGTAATTTTAAGATTCCTATTTATTTATAAATACATATAACACAAAATAATTTTCAAAACTAAATTAACATGACTTTCATTTATAATTATTTTTTGATTATTTAATGTTTCAATTCAAGTTTTAATTATTATTTTTTAATAATATATAATTGTATTTATAATATAATATCCGTTTTTAAAAAATTATTTGTTTTCGGGCTTTTTGAGGAAACATAGCACACGCTACACTTGCGAAAAGCAGGCGCAAGAAATCACGTACAAGCGTTGCCACTTTAGCACAGCGGGTAGATCACGCGTACAGTATTCGCCTAATTTTCACACATGCAGCGTAATAAAGTATATCGAAATTCAGAACATTGTGTCCCGGGTGGGAAGTGAGTGTTTGATTTAACATTTTTTTATTGATTTTATTTACACACAAGTAATCCTATTTTAGTAATAATGTTAGTCTGACTTTTAATTAAATGTGAGAAAAAGAATTTCGCCAGTGTTCATTCTAAGTATTGTACTTCAAAAACATTATATTTTTATATCTTTTTAAATCAATAAATATTTCTGTCGGTCTTATAGTCTTTAGAATATAATATATTAACTAAAATAATGATAGTCAGAATTCCCTTGTTTATAGTGACCAAATATTTTTAATTTTTAATTTTTAATATAATTTATTGTAGTAATAAGTTCTATTTCAGATTCTTCGGGGGTGACTATAAACAAGGACAGTCTGACTGTCATTATTTTAGTTAATATATTATATTATAATGAATGTAATACCGATAATAATATTTATTGATTTCATTCAGAACAGCCGACATAAGTACAATTTTTAATTTTAAATCTTTTTACAACGTGCGTATTCGTTTACATTGATCGAATGTTATTGGGATCGACGCATTGTTATCGCACGAGTGTTTAAACGTACTACGCGTATCGATCGAAGTGGCTATTGTAGCATCTAAACGAGCGTGCTATATGAGACGCATTTTATTAGATTTTACGCTCATTATTTTATATGATATTGTACGTCTTTCTTTATTCGAGTTCTTATATAGCTTATAATAAATAAATCGGGCGAAAAGGAACGGGAGCTTGAGTTGGAAGACGGCCAGGCAGAGCTGGTTATTACTAGTGCGCTTTCAAAATTTTCAGATGTTTTTCAATTTTTTTTTACAAAAAAAAAATGACGCACGTTTAGTATGTAACTATTGAGTGCAAAGCAGGAAAAAGGTCGACTTATACCTTCACGTCCAAGGCTCATCCTCGGAAAGTTCGGAGCAATGCCGGATTTTAGAAAATGTTCGCTTTGTTCCGGTGCGCATTCTATCGTAAAGTGCTATAAATCGACTAATACGTATATAGTCGCACGAACTCAATTAATCGATCCGACTGGAAGTAGCAGCTTTGTATATGATCACTTTTAGATCAGGGGATCAAAGTTGCTATTGCTTCGGATTCATTAGTGCAACTTTAAGGACTGTCAAGAAAACTCGACAACGTATCGTTATCGAGACTTAAAGTAAGGGCGACGTACCCAGCTCGCTCGATGACTCATCTCGTTTTGAGGTCTTACGTCGAATCGAATATCTAGCTGAGAACCGAGGCGCTCATTCTTCCTCGGCTTACATTCCAACTTCGACGAAAGATTAATAGAGATATTGACGTCAAATGGTTTGCAAAATTAACTCTATCTGAGCCGCAATTATTCATTTTAGATAGAATAGATATTATACTATGAGCAGACATTTATGAACAACTGATCCAACTAGGTTAACTTTTTTCAACTTTTTGGAAACTTTTTCCACTTTTTTAGTTTGTATCACAAACTACGTACTTTGGTTCGATCGTTCCAAGTTCATTGTAAAGAAGGCCTTTACGGCGGACGAAACAGTCGTTATTCCAAATGCCAATGCAAGTATATTATATTGATAATATTCTGGATCTAAGTAAATTTTTAAAGAAATTTAGGACTCGTAAAAATCTGTCCCTGACAGCTATTCAGATAAAGTCTGACGATGATGTTTTATGAAAATTTGTTTAGATAAAATTGTTCGCGAAATTGACAAGGTCGATATTCCATTTGCGTATTAAACTCGATATTCCAATAAAATATTCCAACTAAACCAATGGCTTCGAGATCGCTCTATGCAATTCACCATCGTCTCGCTCGTGATCCGAAACCAAGAATGAGATCTTTCCCTTACTCTTCTTAAATGACGTAGGTATCCGTTTGCGTTCACAACGGGCTTGGAAAAAATGTTCGACCATATTATATTGAAGCCTGCAGACCAGGATTTGTAACGAATAGCTTTAACTCCCAACGCTGGCTAGTCTCCCATCGTTTGAAGTCGTATACAGGACAGTTTTCGGACTATGTTTAGTTGCTGCAGTTCGTTCAGGATGACAAAGATACGTTTCCGTTCAAGCATGTGTCATGTTCATCTAACCGTATTCTCGGTAGGCACAAGATTTGTAACAATCTTCATAGTGATAATCCCGCGTATTCTTATGGAGCTGACAATGAATTGAAGGCGATCTTTAATGGGATGTTATTGTTTTATGATGAAGCCGCTTCAGTTCTCGCAAATGACAGCACCAATTGGGTATATTATATATCGATTGCGCTAGATTGTGGAACATTATGGGGATTCGGAATGAAGTCCGTGATGTATCATTAAAAAAGGGCAGTAGGGCAAAATATATTGACCTATGAAGAGTAGTCAACAGTTCTCATAAAAATATAAACATTTCTCAAATAGAGACAACTATTTGCATTAAATGTTGATATAGATGATCTTCACACATAGATACTCTTTCATTTCTTAGAATGTTAGTTCTTCAGCCTTATTGTTGGATCCTAATATACAGGACATGCCTTAGAACCAATTGATCGTTCAATTACTTCAACGTGTAAGAAATCAAATTTGAAAACGATGATAAATATGGTGAAAAATACGTCATTTAAAAGAGTAAGAGAAATGGAGAAATTTCATGGCATACGTGGGTGATAAAAAATAAAGAGAACTATAGTTAAATGATTTGTAGGCGGGCGAGATACTGAGATCATCTATACGTATCTGTCATTATGAGAAAATTTAATATTGGTATTATGTGTTGCAATATGTTACTGTTTGTTGGTTGGTGGGAGCGCTGAATAGTTCGGATGTGTTTTGATATCGCTCGCGACTCAACGTTGTATTCGTGTTAATTGCAATTAATTCTTCGGCTATGGATGAAAAGATGAAATTTGACATGAATATATGTGTATTTCATTCGCATGCTGCAGAAATTCCCTCAAACCATGAGGATTTTTAAGCGAAAATAATAGTATTCCTTTGCTTCGATTAATTGTGCATTTTCTGATAAACCTCTTACTTACTCATATTTTCCTTTCATTTAATTTACGAATATATTAATTTAGTATTAATATTCGAAAAATAAGGTTGAAAGTTCGTTTCAAAGGACTTCTCCTACAGTAAGAACATAAGAACGCGAGTAATTTCATTAAAATATCTATTGTTACTTTGATATAATTATTCTTCGATTTAATATACAAAACAACTCGGGAAATACAATATTATTCAAAACTTGTGAAAATACGAAATGTTTTATACAATTGTTGAATTTTTATATTTGGGGCACGTTGCAGTTGTGCGTACGTCCGTGCGCTCCTTCTTAGCCACAATCGTCGTAATTACGTATACAATCGAAATCTTACATTTCGTATATAAAGCAACGGAATAAAGGAGGTCGTGTCGAAATACCAAGAGCGGATATAGACCTCGAGCGTCTCCTTTATAATTTCACAATTCCAAGATTTGGCTCGATACAGCAATTTTTCTTCCGTTATCCCTTTTCTTCATTGTTTTCAAATGGCCGGGCGCGAGACAAGGGATACGCGCTCGCGCGTATACAAGAAAAAAGGACGAAAAAACGTGCCAGTCTGTAAAGGAATTATTTGCAGTTGCGCAAAACTTCGCTCGTTAGCTTTGTTCGCGGAATTTTTTCTTTCGACATATTTCGACTTATTTCGGCAAAAAATGTCGTCGATTCGATAAAGCTAGTGCTTTTGTTCTGGCTGCGATTGTAAAAATGCTAGGTAGTTTTAAAACGATCTGATTGTATCCCTGGAATTTGAAACTCAAATATTTATATATATTTAGTGGCAGTTTCTTCAATTTTACTCTCATAATATGTAATAATAATTAATCAAGAATGAATTAATGTGACTTGCATCACTGCTTACTGTAAATTATATTTCAGATATGATTTCTGGCATAAATTTTATATTTCCCATTTATAGCTTTCCTATGTATTTGAAAGTTTGAAAAAATTCAACAAAAAGTTGCTCTATCCAATTAGTAGTCATAATAACTATAAAAAAAGTTCAGATGAAGATAGAAATATTAATTTAAAATAGCAGCTTCTTGTGGTACATTTTCTTCGTTGAACAACGAGAAAAGTCAGATATTTTTTATTATAAAAAATTACTGTGCTAAAAACGTTCAGAGATTCCATATTTCATTATGTTCTATACACCATTCGTGTATTATTATTAGCATTCTCTTTCATTTCTGTTGGAGAAAAGAAAAAAAAATGATAGTATCATTTCAAATTTTGCATGCTATCGGAACTATTAACGATCTTCGAAAACTTTGAAGTATTAAATTCAATGATACGCCAGAGGTAACTTTAATAATTATGAACAGCGCCGATGCTGATAAGCTAAAAAGTTTTCCCATTATGTCTAAAATCTATAATATTAAATTTTCTATATATATAAAGTTGATAACTAGGGAGGAGGCCTCGGTTATTCCAGACGCGTTGAATAAGAGACCCTCTGCCTCTCTCTCTCTTTCTCTCTCCCTTGTTCAAAATCCTGCCTTGAGCACCGAATTCTATGCGCGTATATATATATATATATATATATATATATATATATATATATATATATGTATAATAAAGAACGCGAAATTCTGCCTGTCGCAAGCCAAGGGGAGGAGTGGCACCGGATGCGCTCCCATGCGAATCAGCCGATGATGCAGCCCCGCACGGTTCGGCACCACGTGGCGCAAATCGACCAAGTCGCCGCCGAGTTCATCGGAGGATGCGAGAGCTGAGGGACCCGGGAACTCTGGAGCTACCCGCGAGCTTCAATAACGAGCTGAACAAATGGTCGCTCGAATGTAAGTATTCACGTGTATGTGCATACAAATACAACTGTAGACACGCGTATATCGCGGATAGACGAGAGGAAGACATCCGGCGAGGGCAGATGGATCTCGCGAGCGGCACCCTCCCACCTTTACCCAGCCACCTCGAACTCGTTATCGTCGTGCGTTTTTCTGGGACGCGAAATCGAGCCAAGCTCGCGGCTTTTTTCACTTAGCCAACGGGAGAGGCGCCTGGGAGCAGAGGATGACTCGCGCGCTTTCAGCTCCCGACGGGCGTCTAGTTAGCGGAAGTTTCGTTCTTTTTCGCGTCTCCTAATTTCCCCCCCCCCTCTCTCTTTCTTTCTCTCTCGCTCTCTCTCTCTCTCTCTCTCTCTCTCTCTCTCTCGTAACGATCGATTAATTTCTCCTTTTGAATCTCGAGTGCATTAAAAGAGTTTATTATATTAGGAATCTCGAGAGCTCGCTTTTTCTCGTTCAAAGTTAGCTTCTATACAGGACTTTGCCTCTCCCTACTTCCATTTCGTAATTTAATTTTTAAAACTTATTTCGTAAATGATAAATCAGTTAAATTTTTTGCCCGATGAAGATTTAGCACTCTTTTAATTCCCCATTTATTTGATATTATATACGCATAATGTTATTACTCTTTTAATCAAATATAATTTATTGGATATAAAGGATTGCTAATATAAAAGAGTTTCTGATAACGTTAGTTACTTCTTTCATGGAAAGTTATAATTTCATTTCTAGGTATATCTCCGATATCCGGCAGGCTGATATTCTCATGTATATCACGAGAAACTACTAAAATACTCACAATATAAAAATATATAAGAATACTGCATAGATCTGATTTGGGGTTCTCATTAATTAAGAATCTCGTTTGGAAATTATTGACGATATTAAAATAGATAATTTAACTGCTCTAACAAAAAATTAAGAATATTAGTTACATATTTTACCTTTTCTTTAAACGATTTTGAGACACACAAACACGCACAAAAAGGCCAACCACTGCGAAAGATGTAGAGGGGGTGAGGGAGGAAGAGAAAGATAAATGTATAATTATGTATAATTAATTTTATGTAGCCAGGTACTGAGTCTTGCTTCATTTCATCATTGAAGCTTGTACATTTGTTTTTTGCTTTTTAGCCATTTCGGTGATTGCTCTGGACGACCGCCTGGGATGCCTGCAGAAAAATCTCGCTGTCGATTCAGAGCCCCAGCGAATGATCGACGCGGTCGACGTGATGTTCGACATGATGTATAAGCTCGAGGTCCTGCCGTCACTCTGGAAGCTTTATCCTACCCGGAATCTGCGACGCTTATTCCACGCCCTAGACACGCTCACTGAGTAAGTCTTCCTCGCCAATGACTCGACTTCTCGATGGATGGAATTTTCAAATATTTCTGTATAGGATACATTGTTACCAACAGTTTTTTTTGTTGCTTCTTAATCATTGCGTCGCGTTCAGGCCAAAATACGAATATATTAAATTCTTAAATAAATTAAATTCTTTGTTCCCGACAGAATTGGAAACAAATATATTGCCAGAGCAATGGAGCGTTTCGAGAGTAAAAGTTTAGCTGACAGACAGAGGAAGGACGGAAGTATGCTCGAGAGATTACTTGCCGTAAATGAAGAAACTGCGAAATCAGTGGCCCTCGACATGCTTATTGCCGGAATTGATACGGTCTGTACCTTGTATTTGATTATACGCCTGTCAATGACCGTTTGTTACATTATTAAGCATTACACTTGTACGCATTAATTCACCGCATGCCATTTATAGTTTAGACCTATACCCATTTACAACTGGTAAGACGCAGATTGTTTTTTTTCAGACAGGGGCGAGCTTTGGAAAAACGCTATACATGATCGCAACCAATCCGGGGGCACAGGAAAAATTAAGAGCCGAGGTCGACGCGGCCCTGCCGCGCATGGACTCGCCGTTCACATACGAGACCTTGAACAAAATCCCGTACATGAAGGCCTGCGTTAAGGAGAGCCTGCGCCTATCTCCCATAAGCATGGGAAACTTGAGGACCATGAATAAGGACGTCGTGCTGGGTGGTTTCAGAATTCCCAAGGGGGTAACTGGATCTGGATTATAATCGCTAATCGAGTTTTCTTTAAGTGCGCCGCGGCGACGAAATTAAGTTTGGCCTCTTTCGCGCCTGTAGTCCGTTCGAATTTGCGCGCGCACGCTCGAGCGATCGATTACGGGACTGGAAATAATTTAAAGGAATTTTTTGCATTAAAACTAATACGATTCGCTTCCTGCTCTCGGTGAGAGGATTTCAAATTCAGAAGACAAGTTCATGGTGGCGCGAGAGTGAAATTTTCTGAAACCACATTCTATTACTACATTAACACAGAATTATAATCATTTGTTAAGATCTGCGAAGAAGCCAGGGCTAACCACAAAAACAGAAGAAAAATTCATATTGATGTTTTTTTTTACCCGCGAAATCAATAAATTTTAGATAAACTAATAGAATCAAAAATTGAAATTAGAATGTAATTTAATGTATTTCAAAATCTTTACTCTAATATTCTCGGCTATATCTCTCAAACCACCAGATGTTCTTCCGAATCGCTATTTCTTCCTTCAATGCTAAATTCGAACATCGTGATGAAATTAAAAGTCATATAAGTTTATAAACAATGTATCCGACCTTGTTAAGAACAAAGGTTAATGAAATTTTTCATTGTCGAAAACTTTGGATGTTGCAGCAAGACGTTCTGGCTGCCCACACGATTCTCAGCCTGGACGAGAAGTACTTCGAGCGACCCGAGGACTTCGTGCCCGAGCGCTGGCTGAAGAAGGATGGCGAAGCCAAGCAGGTACATCCGTTCGTTTACATGCCCTTCGGCTTCGGGCCGCGCATGTGCATCGGCAGGCGATTCGCCGAGCTCGGGATTCAGACCCTGTTGGCCAGGGTAAGCTGCCGGATTAATGCCTAACGAGTACTGGCGAAACACGTATTCAATTATAGGCGTTTCGTGTTCGTTATTGTTAAAACGTAATAGATTTTTTTTCTTTCAACAGATGATAAAAGCATATCGCGTGGAGTGGCATCGTCGACCGATGGAATTGCAAGACCGTTTCATAAACACCATTGCATCGCCCTTGCAGTTCACCTTGATAGACCGCTAGAATTAATAAAATTAAATTATGAGAATTTGTTAATCATCACAGTTCCAATAATTGTTATTCATTTTAACAAATAACCATTCTGATATATGTCACTACGAAGCACGAAACGGTGTATTTTACTTCGAAAATTCAATTTTTTACATAAGATAGATAACGCAATTACTGCAAGCCAAATAGACCCACATTTTTAAGGTAACTAAAAAGTACCAAAAGGGTTTGCTCCAATTGTGTATGTATATATATATATCTGTAAAAATGTAATATTTTCTAATAACTTACATATAATATCTTACATGTAAAGAACGGATTCGGCCCAGACTGAGCTCTTTAAAGTTGCAAAATCTAACGTTCTTTCTTTCAATGTACGTTACTGCCCCACTTGCAATTACTAACTAAATTAAATCAGCAAGTTGGTCTATAACATAAATAAGCCTGCTTTTAATGTCGAGCTCGAAGAAAGATTAACATTTAAAGCAATGTTTCAATGAACCTTATGCTGGCAAATGTATATAGTTTCTTAGTTACCGCGCCAATTGAAGTTCTGCTGCAATTCTAAACACGCTAGTCAGACATGCAATCAGCCGTTAGCGCGTCTAAATTCGACGGAACTTCAATTGGCACTTGCAAGAAACTACGAAATTACGAATGCACGTTGATTAGAAGTTTTTTCCTTGAAGTATTAGTCCTTCGCTAAAAAATCCAGGTATACTAATTTAATTAGGGAGACGTACTAATTATAAATAAGAAAGTGTCCTGGATATGGGGCAGCGCTGTGACTCATAAAACTTTACAGGGTTCATTTGGGAGGTAATCAGAGTTACCTCGCTCAATCTGGCGTACATAATGTCGTCCTCCTTGTTAATCCTAATGAAATTGTGGATAAGATATTCCGAGACTTTAAATAAATCTCGTATTATTTCATATTAAATGCACTTTTATTCGCTCAGAAAAAGGTCCTTTTCTTTTTTCTCCTCTTCGGTATACTTAAATCATTGATTATATGCATACGTATATATTTAATTATGAAGTGAATACCGAATGGAATCGATATCTCGTTACATTTAACGCTTGCGGCTATGTGGAATGTGTATTTTCTGGTTTTTTTTTTGTTTCCCATCCAAAGATCGCGCTAAAATTGGCGAAGTTTTGCAAAGTTCGACGCTGTCGGGTAAGTAAAGAGGGGCGAAATGTATATATAGTGAATGAAGAAGAGCAAAATGTAAATCACGTACCGCTAGAATCGAGAGTGAGAGAGAAAGAGAGAGAGAGAGAGAGAGAGAGAGTCTGTTTAATTCTCGCGAGCAAGCTGCGGCGAGTCTGAAATTTCAGCGCTGCACTGAATGAACGAATGAAACGAGGAGACAGCTATAAGTTAATAATTCAATTTACCTTTTAATAGAACTCTGCAAATATTTCTACTGCGGGATAATTATGATTTTTCATCACTCCGATTTCGATATACATGGTATTTAAGGCGAGTAAAATCTTCTTTATCGTAGCGATTATTTGTATCGAATTAATTGAATAATAACTGAAACTGTATGAAAAAAATTCTTATGATCATCAAATCAATAATACGGGACTTATGCCCCTGCATTACAATAACAACAAACTGTATAGTGAACTTTATAATGGATGACGCCCTAAAATAAGAGACCTATATATATATATATATATCGCCAGAAGCTGAACGGTGCTTTTGAACGCTCTGGCTATACGACCACGAGAGCTATATACCTATATGCGTTTCCTTAGCGTTATCTCGTTCTCTCACCGGTGCCTGGTCCGTGGAGGAGGGGAGAGCGTATAACAGAACGAGGGGCCCGCACGTAACGAGCCGGGCGCGCGTCGCTGAAAGGGCCGCGATGTATCTCCTCCCCCCCCCTCTCTTTGCACACACACATATATCTATATATATATATACACACGCGTAGTCGCCTCGTCGAGGCGGCGGCCCGAGTAAATTCCATTATACCTCGGCAGCGAGCTGCTAGCTCCTGCGGGATACGCACTTACATAATGCCGCAAGTATAGCTGGGTCGGCTGCCGAAACGGATACGGAGGCGCATTATCACTTTGGCGACGTTGCGCAAATGCGATTTGTTGCTCAAAGAGGGAAGGAAGGAAGGGAGCGGGAGGGATAGAGAGAGAGAGAGAGAGAGAGATAGAAGGAAGAAGGAGCGAGGAAGGAAGATGACTCTTAGATCATGTCACGTCAAACAATGCTGCAATGTCGCACTGCTCTTCCATCCATCCCTTGCCCCCCTCTCTCATAGATATCCGGCGCTTACAGCTCTGTTCCGTCGTGACTCTAGCTATCTATTGCTTCTTCGCTCTCTCTCTCTCTCTCTCTCTCTCTCTCTCTCTCTCTCTCTCTCTCTCTCTCTCTTTCTTCCTCTCCAGTTATGTATAGGTCGATATCAACGGCTCAGCGCAGTCGATGCGCGAGCATTGAGCGGAATATTCTGTTACCTGGTGAGAGCTCGAAAATGCCGTGAGAAATATCAAATTTTGCGCGAGAAATACGCGCCTTCGAAGAGAGCTTTCGGGTGGGAGTGGGAAGAGAGCAGCGATGTAACGCCCTCGCTGATGTATGCTGCATTATTGAATTATATATTACTGCAGATATGGGAAAATTGAAAATTCGACTCTTTTCCTGGAAATGCGAATTAGTATGGTTTTAGGCGTCATATATGTGAAATAAAATCTTTCTTCCATATCTTGTTTACGATCTTATTTTAAACAATTCTTATAATCTAATTGGCATAAAGAATAATTGAAAACCATGTCATATTAACATGGGTTTTTCAATATATACTTATCACAATACTGATATAAAAATCATTATCTATTATATTTTAACATAAAACTTTTTAGAAACTAATTATCTCTTGCTCTCAATTACAACTTTTGTGATCGAAAAAATTGCGGGTATATCAGAGTATCAAAGATATCCATTCCATATCATCATATATATATATAATGAAAAATAGCAATGAGCAAAGATTCGGCAAAGATTATTAGCTAAAGTGCTTGAGATTGAACTTTTCCATCGACTCCGCGTATTTTCTACAAATCGAGAAAAAATATTACCGCGGAGAGATAAAGGAAGAAGGAACTTCCTGGCAAATCCATTGTTCCTCGTAGCGCTGGGGCCAGTCGAACAAAAAGCGTGAGTTCGCGCGGATGTTTGGCCGATGTATATATAGGAAGATCGAGAGCGGGCGGCGACGGAGGGCGGAGGAGGCGGGCTCGAAATCAATCGCGACGCTTAATCGCGGGCAGGAGGTGGAGGAGTAGAAGGCCAAGACGTCCGCTGCCCTTTGAGGAGAGCGACAAGGACCGCGAGATCAATGGGTTTAATGGGCCGTGCGCCGCTCGGGTTTGCCGACAGACCGGGAGTAGGGAACCCCGCGTCAGCGGTCGTTCGCCTTCCGAGCCTACTCCACCTCGGGACTGCGCAAAGAATGGGGACTGATGAGGGCAAAAATCGCCTCGCATTAAATGTACGCGGCACGCAGGTGGGATGGGCTGGTTGATAAAAGTCCTCGGGATTCAATGTACCGATCGCAAACACCTTGATTTATAGAATTCAATTCGGCGAAAGAATCTGAAATTAGCATCTCGGGGGAACGAATTGTCGAGGAGAAATTGAGTGCGACGACATGGTGGGAGGGGGTGGGATGTTAAGAGTTTCGGAGGATGTACTGATTAGGCTTAGCCGTGATTAATAATTTTTCCATTAACTTTTAGTAGTCTGACGGTTTTAATTTTTTACCTGATTCACATTTAAATCTATATACGGAGTAGTTTCTTATCGCACGGCGTAATTGAAACTATACGCCGCACATAGCATCTAACAATGAATTATACTTTAACCATAACTAGAGTTGCCCAAATTTGCCAAAGTATCGGCGATATATAAATACATACATGAATACTAATGCTATATATTCGTGTATATTGTTGAACTGACTAATTCATGAAGAAGTCAAATAACAGAAATACACAGTATGGATATAAAAGCACTTTACTTAATTACCGATAAGATTTTCACGTTTATCAGCACTTTTAAAATTATCAATACGTATTATTACAAATTAAATTAAAAAGCTCAGAAGCTACACGAGGAAGAGTAAAAATACTCCTTGGCTGATCGAACAAATTTAATGAAAATGCCGATCGTCAGCTAAAATTAAATATTGAACACGGCTGCAGACAATTCTGATTCTACAGTTCGATAAAGCAGCATATAATATGAGAGATGCGCTTAAAAAAATGCATATAGTCCCATGCATTTAACTATAGTAGATTTCTCATCCTCGATACTTCAGCTGGGGAACTCGAACCAAAATAATCACTTTCGAAAAATAAAACAAATACAATCCGAATGCTTGATAATGAAAACGACCGCAGCAGCCTTTGAATAAATTATAACGTGTTGCCAATTAGTGCACCTGCGACGCGCTACAAGGAACGCGAAAATATATATAAAGCCGTATCCTAGTGTCGCGGTCGTACATGATAAAAAAAGCCCGGAACTTAATTCTCCGCCAGTTCACGTATGGGAGCAGCGAGCCACTGTCGGGCATTTCAACCCAGTGCCCGTAGAGAGTAAGAGAGAGAGAGAGAGAGAGAGAGAGAGAGAGAGAGAGATGTAGGAGAAAACTTTTCCCGGTACGTTCGGCGTTACCCGGGCAAAGGGTGTGACATTCGCGCAAATCCTTGTCATCGCCGTCTGTAAAAGGCTCCGGCCAGCTACAGCGACGACATCTTACTTTCTTATATAGGCGTCATTTGATCTCTCGCGAATCTCCCCTTAAACTCAACAAGTTACAAAAGAGAGACAGAGAAATGGGGATGAGAATAACGTCACTATTTTCCTGTCAGTTTTATCCTCACGTCAGACTTTTATTGTAGTAGCTACGAAATTGGCATTATTCTGATATATATATATATATATATATATATATATATATATATATATATATATATATATATTGATTCTAATTTAAGGAGTAAATTCTGAGTAAATAAATTTGTTCATTCTACCGAGTTTTCATCGGCGCAATTTTTCAAGCCCTTTAATATCAATAATAATTATATAAATTAAGAATACTGCATATTTTATTTTTTATATTCTGATGGCGATTTTCAAAGAATAATACGAGGTTAATAGAATTTTCGCTATACACTCGGTGAAACACGTTTAAATATCATTATAATTCTAATAGAATTAAAATAAACGACTCTTGGTGAAGTTGTATAAAATTTTATTAAAATAAATATCGACAGCTGTTTTGGCGGTCAAGTCATTTTCAAGATATAAAACAGAGTGCGTGAAAATTACAAATGCATCAGTATTAGACACAAAAGTAACTGTATATTTGCTTAATGGGAAAACAACAGATGAACGCAGGTATATAAATCTGTTTATGGGAGAGGATTAACAAGGATATGGTTATATTTAATACATAGATTATATATTATATATTCAAACTCATTAAAATGTTCGAGCTGACTGTAATGGAGGGGAAATATCAAAATTAGTTATTTCCTTTGTGACATTATTATTATGATTTACAGATTTAAAAATTTCCACAATATCCCGACTATCTAATCTCTTGCTCTTATTAAAATTCTGTAACAATCTAACATTAAAGACATCTAAATTATGTTGTTTTACGAATGAAATGTTTGAAAGTTCCAGTAGATTTTTCATTTTCAATTATTGATTTGAAATGCTCGTTGATTCTATTTTAATAACAATCAACCCGTTTTACCAATATCTATCGCATTACAATTTCAACGAGATATTTCATAAACACCGCATCAGTGGAAAGTGTCTCTTTTTTACTTTATTATTGACTAACAGTTTTGAAAATTATTTTTATTAGAATTTAGTTTAAAAATATAATATATAATATGCATACTAACTATAATCATAGCCTTGTTAATCCTCTCCCATAAATAAATTTATATACCTGCGTTCACCCGTTGTTTCACCCATTGCGAAAATGTACCGTTAGGTTTGTATTTATACTGCGGCATTTGTAATTTTCACACGCTCTATTTTATATCTTGAAAATGGCTTAATCGCTGAATCAACTCTCGATATTTATTTTAATAAAATTTTATTCAACTTCATCAAGAGTCGTTTATTTTAATTCCTTTAGAATTATAATTGAGTAATTCAAACCTATTTTATCTGTAGTTCCTCGCTAAACTACATTCCACTTATAACGTGGCGAATCTTCAATTTAGTTTTATTTAAAAATTCGATTTATATCGAGCTCTGATGTGAGGATAAAACTTATCATCTACCCACAATATATACGATAAATAGATGTCAAATACATCACCTTCGAGCCACACTTCTGCGACAGACTTTGCCGTTACAAAATTTAATGTAAACCTCAAACTTATCTCGAGGAAGCGTCCGAATGTTGCAGCACGTTATTGTAAAAATTAAATGTAATATCAAAAAAAGAAAAAAAAAAAAGAAGAAAACATCACCGTGCATCTACGCTCCAAAATCGCCGACGAAAGCCATTAGTTCTCGACAAAAGAAAAAGCGCAGCGTCGACACCCTCGACAATTTTGCCGGCCCGGCGCGGATTCCGGTTCGACCCTGTTCCCGTCGAGTCGGGGCGCACGGATTCCAATAACCAGCAGCTTAGGTCTATGCCAAATAACGCCCGGATATAGGGACGCTGTCTCGAGTGTCCCGACGCCCAGCTTGTCCAGCTGCCGCCGCTGCACGCCGCAATCTTAGAAAGCGTCATTCGAGCGTAACCCGGCGAAAGTTGCGCCCATATTGGTCATGTAAAGGCGATTTTTCCTATTCATCGAACATGGAAATTTCCCACATGGAATTTATATCGAACTGCCCGATGATTTCGCATGTTAAACATGATAAATAATGCCATCTCGCTGATTGTTAAAATGAATTCCAAGTATTTAATGATGCATTACTTTCATCGATTTTAGGCAAAAAAAAAAAAAAAATGTATTTGGGAGGGTCGTACTTTGCTCATTTAATTAAATAGACTAAAGGTATATGTAAAGATGAAAAGATATCACATATTTTGATGGAATCGAAAATTGCCCGACAATTTATTTATCAGCAATCCGATTATACATGCATGCATATGAATGCGTTTTTTTAATTACATTATCGAATTACCTGCATGACAAATTTTTATCTTTACTTCGGCGTATAGAAAAATTTCGCGAAACGCAAATTGATCATTTTTAAAATGAACATTCGTTGATCAAAGCCAAACAATGGTTCTTATAAGTAGAATTTTTAATTTAATTACCAAACGTTTTAAATTATAAAATATATTTTAAACCGTTCATTTATTTCGTAAATAGATAAGCCCACGGCAGTTCCATGCATAATCGCGATATTTCCATGTACTATTGTATTTGTAATATATTTAAAATATCTCCCGTATAGCGAACTTCTTTTTTTAGGCAGCCGATGCAATAAAATAAAACTGTTCATCGTAAACGCTGAAGTAGAGCAACTTAAGTATTCGAGTAAGTGTATAAAGCATCAGAAATAAAAAGAAAATTACTGTTGAAATGAATTAAAACGTAATTTCGTGAAAAGATAATTATAGTACTATAATGTTGATGAGTTACTATTAAATTAAAAACTGCGCAAGAATGGTAACAAAATGTCTTCGAGTGCTTTTAAGATGTTATTCCCCGGGCTGAAATAATCATTCTGAAGGATGTCTACTCTACGGTAGTTCGGCCAAGAAATCTTTTACTAAATTTTCAGTAATTTAAACAAAATTAAATAAAATTTAATGAAATAATAAGAATATTAAACTCGGATCGTCCGCATCTGAGATACTACATCGTGTTCATATATTTACCGGCTGGAACGAATCTCATTAGGCGATAAATAATTAAATGACTACGTGTCAGGTGTCTATTAGCAGCAGGACCAGCCTGAAACGGATGTTTCTCCTCCATTGATACATATATAACTTTTTTTTTCTAACGTACAGAAAAAACTCGATCGTATCCATTAATAAATAAAAAGGACGAATTATGCTGAAGCTATACAGGTATTAATTTGCAGCAAAACTACAATTTTATAAGTCTATACAACCTATACGCCTTATATCAAAGTCAAATCTGCAAAGGTCTCAAGTGTGTCTTATCCATAGAGATATCCACATATCCATTCTAATTTGAAAAATATATTAATTAAATTTAAAAAATAATAATATTATAAAAATTTGCCCTAAAATACACCGAGCCAAAATTAGATGATTCTTTATAGCCAATTTATCGACATGCTATATTAAATTTTCAAAATTCACATCCATATTTAGTAATAGCATTCATAAATAATTGGAAAATTATCCATGTTTCTTCAACAATATCGAATAAACTTTAGAAATATTAAATTTAATACGGAATATTTAAAAATGTAAAATCAACGCTTGAAAACATTAATGGATGAATGGATTGACGTTATTTTAGCAATTCGACTCTGAATTTTCATTTAATGGCCTAATTTATTCGAACTAAATCAGATTATAAAATATAAAGTAATTAGACAATTAAAGTTTTCATTAATTGCTATATCGTCCGTCTAATGAATTTATCCTCGAATTTAACGGTAGTGTTTGAAGCTTTCGAGCGGATAAATTACACGTATATATATATATACAGTGCGAGCGTCACAATCCCAGCAATAGTATCGAAGTTTCGAGTACACACGTATACATACAAATCTTTCACGAGCGCATAAAGTAATGTCGATCTATAAAAGGCAAGAAACCCCGTCGAGTTATTAAAGAATGGAAATAAAATCGTAATGGCCGGAGAAGTAAGCAGACTCTCGCCGTTAATAGGATTCTTTTGTGGACTTCGAGTGATCTTAAATTTTACGAGCTACATAGAGTCGCGGTCCTCCCCTCCTCCGACCCCTCCCCCCTTAAAACGCGTAAGTTTCGCGAAACTTGATGGCCCGAGCCAAGAGCGTCTCCTTTTTTTTTTGCAATATCCAGCACTTTTTTTTCATCGCCGACAGTCTTTTAATATTTCGTTTATAATGTATACATCGCTTTCCACCGACGTGGCGAAAATTCTGCGCGCGCGTTTATAATACTGTACATTTTATAATAATTCCCAAGCGCTGAGTATAAACATATTCTTGCAAATATTCGATTAGAATGATTTATCTGCAATATATTTCTAGAATTTCTAGAAGAAGAAAGTATGTAATTACTGAATTGGTTTATCTGAATACGCTAACTATAGATCTCGTGGAAAAAATATATACAAATGGCCTCGTTGGAAAGACTATTTTACGTTACTCAATAATAAGTAGATAAAAAATCTACGGAAAGTGTAATAATGGTTCGAAAAAGATTTTTGGAAACTGATCTCACTGTGGATAAGAGTGAAATAAAGTCGATTCAATTATTATATCAGACAAATCGTGAATTCGTTCTGACCTCGTCGATTATTTTCTATAAATATAAAATATTTCATTGTACGCGACCGTTGTTTCTGACTTCTGCTCGTCCATATGGTCTGATCACCGAAACAGTTGCCGGATATAAGACAATACGCGTAATAACGAAATTAATCAAGAAATTCCGATTTATTAAAATTACACTGAATTTTCGTGTAACGTTAGAAAAAAATTTCACGAATATTCGAAATTTCATAATTTTTTTGTCAAGAAATACAGAGAATGACGCGTTAATTCCGGCCTTATACCGAACTCCCGAGGCGTTCTCGCTATTCTCACACGACCGGCGCGCCTCGCCCGAGCATTATTAGCGCTCGAACGAGAAATTTAACCGACGACAATACCTGCCGCCGCGCACCGATCGAATGATCGCGGCTGCGCGAGCGCGCGGCGTACGCGCGCACGTACTACACGCGCCATCCGGGATCGACGCGTGCGCTCTCTCGCAGAGAAAACAAAGACCGAGCCGTGGCCCGAGAAGCGTCATCGTGCGCGCGCGATAACCCGTAAAATTGGACCAGCGGCCGGACGCGCGTCGCGTAGGCGTGTTTTTTTTTTTTTTTTTTTTTTTTTGTTTTTTTGTTTCTGTTCGCTGCTGCGCGTTCTCGCATTTCCATCGTATCGACGCGTCCGGGGTTCCGCGAGCGCGTTATGGGACGTTTTAATCACGCGCCGGCTATGCGTGCGGTGCGACCTGCCCCATCGACGGCGACTCCAACTACATATATACATATGTACATGGCCACGCGTACGTGTAAGCAGATTTGCGCAGACGATCTGTACACTTTGAGAAATTAATTTGAATTTTTTCACCTAGACAGAGGCCTTTCATGCAGAAAACGGGTAATTAATGATTGCATACACAATTTTTACCCGAGCGTATTTCATTCATTATAACGAACGAGCTTTTTTACTTGCTCTTTAATTACATCTAAAATAGAGTCTTTTAATTATAAGTAATTCTAATTGTTACATGGAATGAATTATAATTAATAATTGTAGAAATATATACGGAGCTATTTGTCTAAATAGGATAAATTCGTACATATTTAAACAATTTCTGCACATGTCCATTTATCCGAATAGCAATAATATTCGAATGGAACGGAAATCAATTTTAAATGTAGAATAACTGAAATCCGTATTAATTGCACTTGTCATTTACTAATTATGAATAACATATAATGTATGGAGAATAAGCCGAGATATCAACCAAATATATAGGACATCCATATCCTTCCATAAACCATCGTATAATTAATTAATAAAGAGAAATAAATATTGTATTATCATTTTTAAAAACAGATACTATATATATATTTTTTTCATTTACAGCAGATAATTCAGTTATAATTTCTTATTATTATTGTACAAGCGATGAAAAATTGGAAATGAATGTTGCTTATAATAATATTTCCATATTCTTTCTTTCCAATAGATATTTTTCAAAGCAGCATCGTACTGAAAATAATATTATTTATTCAAAACTTTTAATACGTTCACTGATAAATAATTAACAAATTTTAAATATATATATATATATATGTGTGTGTGTGTGTGTGTGTGTGTGTGTGTGTTCGTTTTAAATCTGATTTCTATATTTTCCCGAAGATTCGCGGAAAGTTAAATAATTTTGAAATGACATGACTTTTTAATCTCGACCCTTCACGGCGTATTCAAATTAAACTTTTCACCTGACTGAGCGGTATATAAAAGCCGCCGCTCCCTCGACTTCTACAAAATCAAGTAAAATGATATTTTATTGAAAAGCTCAGTGCCCGCGAGCGTGCCATTATCCGAATATAGATTCGCCCAACCCCTCGAACAAACACAAATTTACATTTATGCAAGCACATAGGAAAAAGGGACGAGCTCGCGAATAAGTGCAAGGGAGAAAGAGGGAAAGAGAGAGATAGAGTGCGAGAGACAGCGGGGGCGCGAGAAAATGTTTGTCTGTGCAGAATCAAGGGGGAAAAAGAGGGAGAGATAGAAGGTAGCGAGAGAGAAGAGAGAGACAGAGAGAGGTCGGATAGAACCGATGATTATTGACAGGAAAATGACGACGAATGAAATAAATCACCCGGGGCTCGATTTGCGCATATGGCTATATACGCGTATAAGAGCGTGAATTATTATTGTCGGCCGCACGATTGAGCGCGGGCGATCGGGCATGAAAAAGCACTGCGGCTCCGTATACACACACACACACACACACACACACACACACACCATGCGCGCTCAGCCGCTTTTGGTCGGCCTGCACGCGTGCGTCCGTATGCGTGCGCGTGTACCCGAGTATACGTACAGCTTTAATTTTCAGCATCGCATCGGACGCGCGAGCGTAATTTAAAAGCGATTTTCGTTTAAGCGCTCGCGCGCTCTTTGCCGCCCCGCCGCGCCGCCGGGGAATGCGCCGAAACGAGGGCCCGCGCGCGGAATTACAAGGCGCAAGACGCGACGCGACGCGACGCGGCATATCGCGTGCGACCGCGACGAGCGACGTGCGCGAGTTTTCCCGCGCGCGTGCACGCGCGAGCGTGGAAAGGGGGAGAGAAGGGGATACTCCGCGGCGATTGTTGCCAGAGCTTTATACACGTGTGTATAATACATTTTACATATGCATTGTACGTATACGTATACACGTATATGTACAATCAGCTTTTCGTTTTATTTCGCGCTCCCGCGCAATTAAATGCAAATTCGCCCCGTTCGTTTTGCAAAATCGCGCGACGGGACGTCTGTGCGCGTTCACTCCGATACGCAATGCCCGTGGAGAATCAAAATTTGTACTTTGTTTTACGTTTTTAATTTTCTTTTTTCAATTAATTGCTGTGCTATTCTAATTCAGGGACCTTTTTCGGATTGGTAAAGAAATGGAGAAAAAAAATAAAGCGAAGAGACAAGGTTGACGAACTCGTTTGAGGCGAATTCCAAAACGGAGTTAAAAGGCTTTATGTAATAAAGCTGGGAAATGCAGTGGGTTAAAAGAAAATTGCTGCTTGTCCTTTTAGTCCCGGCTTTTTTAACGAGTGAACCTATTATTCATAAAAAATATACATATGAATTGTTTTTTTTTCCTTTTTTTTTTAAAGAATAATAACAATGTTGTACGAGAAAGTAATTCTAGGTATGCCTTATAGAATTTCAAAATGCCCTCAATTGAGTTTCATGAAGCGACTATATTTTAAAAAAAAACTTACATCTAAATAATGTTTTACCCATTTCTACAAGTACTTTAAAGAAGCAGATTTGGTGAAGTAATGTAATGGCTCTTCGAAAATTTGAAAATTGAGTCGATTTTGCCTCTGAAAACACACACACACACACACGCATATATATATATATATATATATATATATATATATATATATATCGTCACTTCTGCATAAAAAGCCAATATTGACTTGAATTTCAGTTGGCATCACTACGAAAATATTCACGGTATTTAATTGAAAAAACGAAAATATACGAAATATGTAATATATATCGTATGTATATTGTATTATATATATTCTATATACACATTTTAAATACGGTTTCTACTGAGAAATATTGTATTGGCGTCTACGGACGGTTGATTACGATATCCCGTTGTCTCAAGACGATTTATATAGGCAGTTGTGTGTCCGGATGATAGAATGCGATGTCCAGGTGTCTCTGAGCGATTTCTATGAGGAATTTGTATTTAGTTGATAGAAAACGACGTTCACGTATCATGAAATCAACTTCTATGGGAAGATTCGTGTTACGACGGTACTCTTTCCGAACAATCTATATATATATATATATATATATATATATATATATATATATATATATATATATATATTGTATAAAATGCTCGGCAAAATATCAACTTTTTGAAGTGGACGCTACATAGAAGCAGCTTTTTAACAGCAGCGACGATAGGTAAATTACGGTCAACTATGTATAGAAACATAGATTTTTATATATAGAGTACTTTTTACTTAGATATTATTGAATTATTTATGAAATCCGTTAAATTACTATCTCGGGAGAAGTCGAGAGGGGCTGCTAATATATATATATATATATATGCAATCTGAAGTCGAAATTGCAATAAAAAATTCAAAAATATTTGTTAATAATGAAATGTTAATATGAAGCTCGAAAAAAGTATCCGTTAACAAGCTTAAAAACATATAACACTTTTAGTTGATTAGTTTCAATAAGAAAAAAATCCAGGATTCAGGTTGAGAAGGTGTGACTACGGGTATGTAATATATTAATTTTACTTGAAAAAATTATTATTCAAATTACACAATGAATCTTTAGTTTTATTGAAAAAGTATTGAAATTGTATAAATGTTAAAAAATTTCGAACTGTATTAAAACTATATAACAATGCTTATGTGTGAAATTTAATTACTAACAATTATTTTGCTATATTTTACATATTTTGTCCTTCATATGAAGAATTTACTACACAATTATACATTATGAATGCTGATCCACGTATAATACATTTATCTTTATTCTGTCCGCAAACATAATGGAATAATTATAAGTATTACAAGAATGTAGTGTATCTTTTGTTATATTGAAAAAATTAGTTGTGCGTAAAAAATCAGTAACTTGATTTCTTTTCTTTCTTCAAATTATGCACATTAAAAAATACTTGTCAAATAAAAATAATTCATATATAAGCTATAATAAAGTTTGTATACAATATATGGTTCTCGTTTAACAAAAATTAAATAATATTTAGCAAATCAATAGTTAACAGTTATATATATTATAGGTATACGTCAACAAGCAACGAAGGAATTGTCATTGCGAAATTCAAAGATATTCATTTACTATATATCAACGGCGACGGCGCCGTTCAATCCCCGTTCAAACCCCGGGCGACTCTGTCCCGCCGCTACACTGGGGCGCGAATCGATTCCGCGGCGCTGGCGGCCGCCCCCGCGTCGGGGCCCACGACGCTGTCGGCCCTCCTCGTCGCCCAGGCGTGCTGCATCGCCCAAATCGAGAGCGGCCGCATGTACCCAATTGCCCGGTAGACCTTGTGCTCGTACAGCGCCTCCGGCGTCTCGAAGCCCATCCCGATTCTCTCGTAGACCGTTCTGTACACGCCCTCGGCCGTGCGGAACGCCTCCGCGATCATTCCCTGAAAAATCAGACGCGGAGAGGCAGTTTATACATCGGTTTATACATCGAAAGAGGAGTCTGTGATAAAGTACACGATATCTTCTTTCGTACCAGATAAGTTATTTTCTTGAATTGAGTATGTATCGTCTTAAATGAAGGAGGTATTTACTTGATGTTACCTTGTTTTAGATATCTTAGTACATTTTTTAATATTGTCTTGTGAAGGTAATGGAAGATTGTCGTTCTGTTTATAGAGATAGCGGTAACCCTGTTATTTTAAGATTTGCGATAAAACTTATGCCTTGTTTTTCATACATTGGACACTGCCATAATATGCGACTTTGGTCTTGTACGTAATTAGTGCAATGACAACTTTGCTTATGCGAATGCCATTTGGGCTAAAGTAGTAGCGACATGACAATGACCAAATCGGCATCTATCAAAAGTTTTATTGATTTCTCTTGAAATATTAAATTTGTTACTTATACCGTGGCTTGTAGTAGGTGGCTTTGTAAAAAGCATCAAAATGGTAAATGCTTTTTTCCGTTCCTTCTTGGCCGAGTATTTCGAGCTGACTTTAAAGGCTCATATTCGTTCACGTTCACATAAATCAGTTATGGAATACTTGCCGTATATATATATATAACGTTAGTCAGAATATTTACATAATTATTCGTCAAGGATGCCAGGACACTTTTCGCATCGTTAAATATAATATATAGTTCTTATTTGGATTTTTCAGAAGTCACGATCTATGATATCTAAAGAATATTTTCTTAATTTAAGAAAATAATTTACTTGGTACAAAATATTTACATAATAAGATAAAAGCTTCTTTTCAATTTATATATATCCAACGGAATTGTGCCGTGTCGAGTGTGGAAGGCCGGTATAGAAGAATAGAAACTTTATACATACGACCGAATTTTATTATCAAGATGCAACTCCAGCGGTAGTCTATCGAAGCGTAAATTGTTTCTTTTACAACGACAACCGTAAAATGCAATTTTACATCCCCGTATTTAGGATGTAAAATGGGACACGACCATCAGCGTACAGGTGTAAATTCACATTTTACGCCCATGTTGCATTTTACACCAGTCTATCCTCGAAAATACAACTTTAACGTGATTTGTCGAATCCCATGGTGTAAAATACAGCCGATTACATTGATATCTAAGTTTACTTGTACTTCGAGATGCTTACCTGCCTCGACAGGAGATAATATACGAGATAAATAACTACAAATAATTGACCTACTCGGGCTGCACACACACACACGCGCGCGCGCGCGCGAGAAATAAAAGTTATTTTACGAACCAAAAACTCATTCTACATCAAAAACATTATATAACGAAATATATATAATAATATATAACGAAAGTTATTACAAAAAATATTGCGAATAAATCCAAGTAAACTATTGAATTTTCTAACAATTATCACACGTTTAAATTAAATTAATTATGATCTGATATTTTAGATCTCGACAGATTCAAATTCATTCATGCGTACATAATTTAGTAGATTCTACCGCACAGAATCCCGTTTCATCTAAGCATATATCTATATGTATAAGCTGTAAATTTTCAACATTATATGCCGTAAAATTTCGAACTCCCTTGGGGTAACAACCCGTAATCCCCCAGCGCCGATTATCCCACGCCCATTTCCAATTTTTCCAAGCAAAAATGTGGCCAGCATCTGTTCCCCGCGCAAAATTCGCGTTCCCTTCGCCAACAATTTTGATCACCTTAAAATAAAATTGCTCGAATAAAACTATACGATTCGACTGACGTATAGAGAAAAGGAATTCCCTCTTTCTGTTTAATGTCGCATCAACCATATATATATATATATATATATATATATATATATATATATATATAACGCAATAAGTAATAACATTTTCAGAATCTCGCTCACCTCGTGTATTAAAAGGGCGGCCAGGCCATAGGCGACACCGGTCCACATCTCCTCGCTCTGTATGCACGAGAAATCGATAGAGCCCGAAGGTAAAAAACCATTGACGGCGCCCTGCTGGCCGTTTTTGTACTTTAGAACGTTATTCTGGAATACGGTGTCTAGGGCGGACTTCACTCGATCTTCTGGAAAAATCTGAAATTCGTTTAATCAAGCTTTTTTACACTGCCGAGTAAAGCCACGGGCGCATATGTATTAAGCTAAAAACGTTATATTCGTAAATCAAACTTAGTTTTCATAAAAAAATTTTTTTTTTTGAAGACGAAACTCCATAACAATGATAAATTGAATAAAAGGATTTTTTTAAAAAATCTGGCTATTGTCCAGACTTCATTTGAAAGATGTAAAATTTCAAAATCGCTTCGAATTTAAAACTTGCACAATATCGTGTTAATTTTATATTTTATCCTTAAAGTTTAAACTCGGGCAAGTAAAATAACGGAGAACGGCAGAACGGCCATTGTATATACCTCGTAGGTAAAGCCGCAAGCTCGTAACAGCCAGTGTCCGCAGAGTTGGTCGCTCATGATGCTTTTTTTCGTGCGCTCGTTCTTCCCACAGTCGAAATTATAATACCTTCCTGAAAAACAGAATGAATAAAGAGGTAAAATACAAAAACCAAATTGAATATAATCCGAATGAACGTTTTGCAATTTAATTTTACATTCAAGGCAGCTATTGAAGGCTCCAAATTCATCATTTTAGCTTAAAATTATTGGCCAGGCGTACAGGAGAAATCAACGAATTAATATTTCTGATAAATATGATGTAATTAAATTAACAATAGTACAATAAACCAGATTGATATTCAAGTTAAAAATTTCGAAATTAAAAGAAAAATAAACACAATATCAGAACTGAAGACTATACGAGGATAAGACCATGAAGGCAAATTAATAAGTAACAATAAGTTAAAGGGGTAATCCCGGCAAAAGATAAAAGTAGTATTATATATATATATACACACATGATGTTCGGACTCACCGTTCCAAAGCTTATCCTGAAAAGCGGCTTTGCCACGATCCAGTATCTCCTTGTACCTGAGCGCGTCCTCATGCTCTCCGAGAAGTTCGGCTGTTTTTACGACGCAGTGAAGCGCGGCGATCCATAAACCGCCGCAGTACGCGCTGAATGAGAATCCAGGGAATTAGAGGTCTATCGCGTATATATATATATATATATATATATATATATATCGCGAGTTTGGGAGGAGACATATTTTTGGCTCCGTACGCTTTATAAAATTAATGCCTAGAACTGTGCGCCCTACCGTGAATGAGAGAGAGAGAGAGAGAGAGAGAGAGAGAGAGAGTTAGAGAGCGAAAGAGAATGAGATAGATAGATAGGGAGATCGTATATCCCACATGGTTGTTACTTATGCAGTATGTGCGGAAAAACGACACCGCGAGATCCCTCCTGAAATGGATCGAAGAAATATAAAAGGCAACTGATACCGCTGCCTTCCGTTTAATAATTCTTTCAATGATCAGCTTTAAAACATTAACTTTAGCGTTTAAGTCCCTTTTGAAGAGGGAACGCCCTTTTTTGTAAAATGCAACGCAAAAGTTCAAGAATTCATCTGAAACTGCAACGTACAGTTTTTATGGCACTTTATGCCTGGGAAACTATCGATCCTTATGGCACAGAGTCATCAAACGGTAATGTTCAAAATTTTTTACAGAGTTATAAATTAAGAAAAAAATTGAAAGGAAATATTCTTTATACAGAAAAATAAATAAATGAAATTAGTAACTAAATGTTATATGTAAATAAAAGAGTCAATCGTTTAATTAAATTTTGAAAGATAGACAGAATCATCGAATAAGTAAATAATGTTACTATTTTATACAATAAGTGTAATATCGTAAAAAGTTTTTTTCACAACCTAAAAAATTGTACGATAATTAGGCTAATGCAAATGATGTCAATAGAAACAAAATAGCAAAATATCTACATGGTTTTATTTTATTTTAAGAAAATTTAGTTGAATTACTTATTTCCACACAGTTCTCTTTTTATAATTGACTTCGGATTACGTTTTATTCATGCTGAATGCTTATACTTAACTCGTTCGTACAAAGAATCGATGTCTACGAATACATCCTGAGTTTGCGATTATTTTACTGAATACTAGTATAATAGAAAAATTAAAGTTTTTACCGCACACTGCTATAGATTTCTCGAAATTCTATGAATAATTTCAAATAAAAAGCTTTAAAAACAACTAATACAGGATTTAAACAATACAACAACAAAAAATCGACCTATCGCAGGTGTGTGTTCATGTTAAAATAAAATATTTCACCGCTGGGTAGAGGATGAGAGAGCGAAAGCGTTACGTAGCGCTTCCCGATCGCCCTATAGCGCCCCGCGCGCATGTACTTCTTGCTATTCGTATTCATACCTCGGGCCGCTCATCACCCAGGCGTCGTACGTCTGGTCGGGGAAGCCGCCGTTTTCTATGAGGCCGTCGTTGTCCTCGTCAAACCTAAGGCAGTACTTCAGCGCCTGACAAAAAAAAAAAAAATTTAACATATTCGCCCGATGCGCGTAAATTTTCTCACGCGTATACTAAAGTATTGCATAAAATTAATAAATATTTTTATCGGTCTTACAGTCTTTGTAATATCATATATTAGCTAAAACAATGACAGTCAGACTGTCCTTGTTTATGATCACCCCCGTAGAATCTGAAATAAATACTTATTATTATTATTATTATTATTATTGTATTTTTATTTTTATTTTTATTTTATTATTAATTTTATTTTATTTTTATTTTTAATTTTCTCATATAATTTATTGTAGTAATATGTTTTATTTAAGATTCCACGGGGGCGATCATAAACAAGGACAGTCTCACTGTCATTGATTTAGCTAATATATGATATTATAAAGACTGTAAGACCGATAAAAATATTTATTAATTTAATTCAGAACAGCCGACATAAGTACAATTTTTAATTTTAAAGTATTGTATAGATTTTTTTTCTTCGGAAAAGTGACTGTACTGCTTTGGATTTTTCTTGAAGAGTGCTCGAACAATAAAAGCTCTATACGATTTTGGGATCATAAAAGGAAATAGATAAATCATAGAGTTCTTCAAAAAAAAAAAAAAATCAGATACACGAACTTTATGTAAAATACAAGTCATAGTAGGTTATGTTAAACTAATTTGAATGAAATACTAGAGCTTTGGTTTATAATATTGGTTTACATTTCTACCTCTTTCATTGTTGGCCAAAAATCTCGCAAATGATCCAAGTTCTTATTAAAGTAGTAAATTCTGTAGCAGCTTAAAATAAACTTTGGATTGAGATCACGCCAGCAGGACACATCGTGAATTGGATAAGCGTTGATCAATGTAAATGGCTCCTCGCCTAAGCGAAAAATAGCGAATAATAAAATGAAAAACATAATAAAACTGAATTTCAAGGTTATTTCAAAGCAAAATTATATCAAACTAAAAACATTGATATAATTTTGCTTCTAATTAAAGGACAATTTCGTAGTCCAAAAATTAAATTATCATAACTTTGCTGACGTCTCCGTATCCGATCAATATGAATGCGCATATTCCTGAGGCATTTTTTTTTCTTTTATAAAATCATGATTCAATATTCATATTCGGTGGAATTATAAATACATTTTTGGTGCAACTATTATAAAGTAAAGAGATTAACGCGTCTTGTGAAATATTTTCATATAAATGATTAACAGTCAATTTCATAAATTAAAGAATGAAATCAAAAAGAAATGATTGCCAAAAAATTTGCCAGAATTTACGAAATATTACAAGGCTCCTTCGGTCAATATTATAGCCCAGGCCAGAAAAACGGTTCAATTTGCATTGTATCGTGTTTTTATCTTTTCATGCCCATAATTCAAATACTTCAAATAATTATTCTTTCAAGCAGCGTTGTATAAGGGAAAAATTCGCGCTGCTCAAAATGCTGACCGAAACGGATAGCGTGTAATAAAATCCACCGCAACACCCAGAGCAATGCGTATATATAGGGCCTTATGGCCGTAGTCTGCACCGACGCATACGTACATATATATAGTTGCGCCTATGTAAGCACCGTAAAGCACGCCCGGCCGTGAGCGGGTGCAAACATACACATATAGCTCCACTCATAAGTTTGCGAGACGGTGGTCGAGGGAGGGAGGAGGGGGAGGGGAGGGCGAAAAGGAGCCCGAGAACGAGTTCGAGCTCACCGGGATCTCCGATATCGTGGGGCACGCTCCCCTTGACTTTCCGCCGCCTCGGCGCGCCGTCGTAAAGTCCGAGGAGCCGCTGCTGGTCCTCGGTGTGCACGCTATCGCAGAACTCGTATTGTATGCCCGCCTCCAGGTTCGGCCACAGCTGGCCCAGGGCGAACGCCGCGTAGAAGTGCACGTCGTACGTGTTGTACATGCGGTACTCGTGGCCCTCGAGATAGGCGAAGCGTCCGTATGCTCGCCTAGACGTATATATATATATATATATATATATATATATATATATATATATATATATATATATGCATACATGTATATGTCAGTATTTATATGTGTGTATGCTTAAATGTAGGGACGATTATATAATATGGTATATTTGACGATGTAAAGGGGAGATGCACGGGATGAAAGGAGATGAACCTTGGAATTTGTAGGAGTGGCTCTCTATTCTTTTTTCTGCATCACATGATTTACACTTTCCTAAAGTGACGATTTAAGACAATCAAGTTTCTACCATCTTGGATTAGTTTACAATAGTCGTGTACTGATAAAATAAAGAAATTTCGAGGTATTATAGTTTACACATCGACGCTCATTCCTCATTCCGTGAAAATATTCAAGAACATACTACTTCGCTTATTTCAATTATTTTTAATAATAACCGAAATAAAACAACTGCACGATTCGGATAAAAAATATTTTATAGCATCACGTTATAAAAAAAATTTATAAAAAATATTTAGAGATTGGCGCAGAATAATTTGGATGTCCGTTGGAGCCGATCTAATAGTTTTCAGCCGTCCGAGCTTGTCAAATATTTCAATTGTCTGAAATTTAGGTCATATACTCCTGGAGAAAGTCATCAGATCGGAAAACTGTGATGAGCTTATCATAATGCAAAAGACAGTTAAAAGAACAGATTTTCTATCTCTTTCGAAGGAAGCATTCAAAGCCTTTGTGAGAAAAAGATAGAAAAGGTACGTATATTGTTTTTCTCTCTCGTGAGACTGTCGCGTACTTTTAACACAGCATGTTTTCTCCAGTAGAATAGCATCTAATGTTCGAACAGTTCGATTAATTCGCGCAGCGAAATAGTTTGCACAGTCCGATCAATTCGCATAGCGAATATGTTCCATCGACTAGAAAAGTTCCGATCAGCTCGAGTAGTTTCAGATTTGAAATGGCTAGAACGAGTGTTCGAGTTGTTTAAAAAGTTTTCAGCTCTACTATTATAGACGTCGTTCGAGGCTGATGAGAACATTTGGCGAGGACGTGTACAGATGTCACTTACGCGAATCTGTTAAATAATCAATAAAACGCATATTTGGCAATTTGAAAATTTTCTCAAATTCAATTCAATGCTCTGAATAAAATGGACAAAAAAAGACCATCGCAACAATTAGAAATAACGAAATAAATTGCAAGCTTCGGAGAAAAGAGACCGTAGCACTAATAACACTGTTGAGACAGACAGTGCTAGAATATCCTTTTCAATTCGGTTGACATAGTTTCACGGTTCGTTTAATGAAGGGCGAAGAAGAAAAAAAAAGCGCGTCTCGATATTTTAATTGGCCCGCTGCGCCCTCGCTTTTCCACGTCGCCGTTTTACCTTGGATCATTGAGCTTGAGCTTATCCACATCGTCGGTTCGCAGCCAGACGCCACCGCCGTCGGAGACGAAGTACAGCTCGTTGAACAGGGCGCTTTTGTACCAGTCGGGCAGGTCGGTATCCTCGAGGACGGGCCTCTGCCAGCGCCAGATTTCCTCCTCCCAGCGCTCGTAATTAGCCAGGGCGTATCTGGATATTTCCGGCCCGGCCGAGGCCTGCGATCCCGTGCTGAAATACTTGGTGTAATACCTGCGGAAAGCTCCTATTAGTATATCGTCCAGTCTCTCTACCTCTGGAGAATGGAATTGCACTATCTGTACTTATATAGGATTCTGTAAAAATAGATGTATCACTTTTCGAGCGAATTTATCATGATAACGAAACTTTACCGTTCAGTCGTTTAATTGCAATCGGAAAGCAATGGAGCGCACTCGATTGTGCAGTTTCAAAATGATTATTAGATGAAATAAATGAATATTAGATGAAATCATATAACTCAGTTATATTATGACCAAGTTACTCATTAGATAGTGGGTTTATGTATAATATCAAAACATTTAGTTGTCAATATTGAAGATACAATTTTATGTGTATAATAAATCAGAGGCTTTAAAGATGGATTTTCATTTCCTGTAGTGGCTTTAAGTGTTTACATTAGCATTAAATAATCTTACCATCGTTATAAAAAAAATTTCATAATATATATCATTATATAGTCAGATTTCAAATAGTGACATAAAATAATAAGGTAAGCATGAAAAATAAGAAGAAAATATGATTTCCAAATTACAATTTATCTTGTGACTTTTAGTAAACTGGTTAAAATTAACTGGTTAATTTTGAAGGTTTATCATCTTTATAAAACTAATTGCAAACTAACGATTAGTTATAAAAAGTTATTTTAACACCAAGAAAATAGTAAATCAAAACAAACTGTTTAGAAAAATAAAGCTAAAGCATTTTCAAGCTAAGATTAGTTTTAATTAGTTCATGAGTTCTAATGCAATATGCAATTAACATATTCGAACAATACTCTGAAGTTTATTATGTTTTAAAATAAATTTAAACATGTAATATTTTGATAAAGCGTCGGACCCCTGGTTAATCGGGCAGGATCCGAATTTGGTACGGTCATACTCGATGGAAGCATCTCAAGTGACAAAATACCAATCGAAGCTTATAAGATTCTAAATATTAACTTAATTCTGTTGGACTAGATTAGATAAAGCACAGAATTTGCTTACGAATTGTTCCCCAGCTATTACAGCATTTTTACCACTTTCTAGACAAACTAAGCGATATTTTTCTCTTAAGCGCAAAAATAATTTGTTGTTTACCTGTCGTAAAATTTTTGTTTCAAATAAAAACATATTCTCGGCATATCCCAGACTAACGAAAATTCAAGAACCGCATTGGACTTCGCTTTGACAAGAGTGTCTGCGCACACTGCTGCGGCTATGTGTTTTTCTACGCAAATAAATCAGTATGCCATATGCAATAAAATTACGATTACAAGATGAAAATAATAATCAAGGAAATAAAGAGACATGCATCTATTTTATGAAAGTAGTTATCCAAAATAAACATAATTTAGTTTGTTTGAATGCAGTTTCTTTTTGCAACTTAAACAAAAGATCAAAAGTAAGTGAAAAAGAAATTGTTATATGATAAAAAAGTGAAATGTAGTTAATAATATAATTAATTTTGTAATTTTTCCTTATTCATTTGTTTGATTATTTTTCTTGAGAAACAAAATTTCATCAAATAATATTTGATAATGATATTAAACATAAAAAAATTCAAATCGAGGTTTCAAACTTGGCAGAATCGTATAAATGTCTATACAATATTCGATTTATAAAAAATTTATTTATAAAATTCAGACAATTATTAGAGGATAGTAAAACATGGGTATTGTAAAATATAAATTAGTTTACGTCGTATTGTACAAACACTGTAGAAAAATTTGGTAATATGGATAATACGGCTAATTTCGTAATATGAATAACGAGCTTGCTAAAAAGATTATTTGTTGTCTATATAATCAATTGAAAGGTTCAAACTGCCGCGCCGTAAGTAAACTATTCATAATACTTATGAATTTCGTAACTCAATATTCTATATTATATTTAATCCTGAAATGTTTTTTAATTTTTTGCTTGTTTTATATCTGACAATAATTTATAAAACGGATTCGAAGAACATGTTTACGATGGTTGTAGGACAGAAAAATATATATCTATAGAAAATATATAAAGAAAAAAATGTGAACCAATTTTCTATACAGCCATATCTCACAAAAAAAACAGTAATATACTAGAGTAAGCAGAGAGAGAGAGAGATGCAAATGATTCTGAGTAATATACTCACTCGTCTTGCCGGAGATTCTGGGATCCGCGTTCTCGTCGAGCCTGCCCGAGCTCTGCAGCCGCTTCCAAAGCGCGGCCCCGCTGCCGCGCGGATCGAAGCCCAGCATTCGAGTCACGCCGACCGCGGCGCCAATGTCTTTCCGCGATCTCGAGCTTATCGCGTATGTGCAGGGCATGCCCCGGAATTCCTGGTGTATCAGGACCCCGCTCACCTCCTCCTCCTCCTCCCCCTCGAAAAATTCCGTCCATTTTTCACCTGGAACCGGAGATAACCGTAGACACACACGCACACACGCGCACGGACACACATATATATATATAGAATCCTCGTTACACCTTCGTAGCGAAAGCTGCGATCAATGATATAGGAATACCGAAATAGCATCAAATCTAAACTGCAGACTTGTGAACGTCAATTCGACGATTAGAACAAAAAAATTTTTACGTGCAAAAGACGGATGATATATTAATTCGCTTTTTTACGCAAAAATATCTCCTTTTTCATATCAGAGCATACGATTCACTTTAAATTTGAAATTCATCGAACGAATCTATGCAAATTACCAATGAAAATGGCGCGTCGGAACAAGGCTTTAAACTACCAAAACTGCTGAAATGTCAGAGAAAAGAGAAGGCCTCTGTAAAACTGTCGAAAAATGATATAGCCGCATATATTATTTTATCGCCCTTTCAGGATCTTCAATTCAAAATTACTCGGGTTTATCGCGTCGAAGTCTGCTCCCTCGTAAACGTTTTAAAGGGCCAAACTTTAAGCGCGTAAAAAGTTGGCAAGTCCTCTCGATTTTTCGATCGAGCCTATTCTTATGCGTGCGTTTTTGTGCATCTATGCGTGCGCGCGTGCGCGCGCGTATGTGTGTGTGTGCATGCACCTTGGGCGTTGTCTTTGCTGCCGCAGCCACTTTGAAAGGTGAATGTCAGGGCGACCCTTAGATCACTGCTGGACTCGTTGACGACGTCCCAGGCGAAAATCGCGCACGGCAGGGAGCTGTCCTTGTAGTTGTGCGGCAGTACCGGCGACACCTGCCGGCAGGTCAGCTTTAATCCGACCTCCTGGATGTCGTAAACCGTCCAGGAGCGCGGGTAGAGGCCGGTGTAAGTGGCGCTCCTGCCGTCGAAGCCCCATTTCCACGATTTTAAATACTTCGGCTTACTGTATAATAAGGGGAGAAATATTTGATTTCTTATTAAAGTCAAAAAAAAAGAATTTTTCGTTTTCTTTAAAGTATGTTTTGATTGAAGACTAATCAATTATATTAGCGAATTGGAATGAAAACAAGGAGAAGATAAATTATCTAGAATCAATATCAACATTTTTTCTAAATAATGTAATAAGATAAATTGTAATCATAGAATACAATAGTAGGAAACATCGAATTTTAAAATAAAAAATATGGGTAAATTTATTAATTATAAATAGATTTATAATTAATTTTTAGATTAATTAATTTAGATTTATTATTAATAAATAGATGTATTAACCATCAAAATTTTCAGCAGCATAACTTTATCAGAAGCAAATTCTAGAATTTTTTAATTAATACGCAGAGTAAGGTAAATTTTAGTTATATGATACGTATAAACTGAGAAAAACGGAAATTCGAATGGAGAATTACGATTTCATTGTATTAACAATCAAAGTCTTTCCTTATCATTGTAATTCAATCATAAGGATAGTTTTAAATGCTAACTGTATGCGATTTACGCACTTGCTAGGATTTTATATTTCATATTAAATGTATATAAAAATCACCAATTTGGCGTAATCGATCACTTTAACATAGAAAGCACAAATATATACAAAGTATCATAATTCATTGGCAATAATTAACCAAATCAATTCTAATTTAACTAGACTTGATATATATATATATATATATATATATATATATATATATATATATTTCTGGTGCATTTTCATGATTATGTACGTAGTTTCTCCCGTTTTATAAGTTACATTGTACGTCTGACAATATGCGCCGTATGTATGCCGGGTGGTTATTGCATATAACGAAGACTCACATTTTCGTCGATAAGACCTGATTGTAAATCGTGTTTCCATTAACGTCCCTCACCGTCAGGATGAACTGATTAGCGGGGATGACATGATAGCTATAGAGGCCCGGTATTAGTGCGTACCGACAGAATTCGCCTCTAAACCCGCGACCGATAGAGCCACACCCGAGTCCTCCTATCGGGACACCTATACACAAAGGAACGAGCAAGAAATACATATATCTATTATCGTTTAATGCGCTATGTTTCTCGCTAGGGAATATAGAGTATGTATATTATTATTTAAATAAATATCGTTACGAGTATAAGCATTGTATTATTATATATTACAAGTATAAATGCCATCATATGTTATACTTAATATATATAGGTTTAGAACAAATGACTTTGTTTTTTGCAGCAAGGAGTATTTCAAGTTCTCGGACAATTGGCAAAACTACTGGTGGAATTTGAAAATTTTGGAAATTCAAAATTTTAGTACCACATCAAAGTAAACAATCGCAATATCGGAGCTCTGCCCATTTAAAAGCTCTAACGCGTGCTCGAACGTTAAGCGTCAAGTTTACAGTTCGAACTTTCGCCCGTCGACGGAGTAAAAATACGTGTATATATATATATATGTGTGTGCGTGGAAGAGTCGGAGTCGAAAAGCCCTACGATACGTATAGACATGTATGTACGTATATACGCACCTATCCGCGCAGACGCACACATATACTCACGTCTGTGTCTATACGTACCGCAGAGCTCAGGGCGATAAAAAACTGGGGCCGACTGCTTCGCGAAAATCCGAGCTCACAAAGTTTTGTACTATACGATAATGGATGCGCACATGCGGCGCTGCAGCTACATATATATATATACAGCGTAAATTCGAAGAGTCGTTGAGCGCGATATGCTTTTCATGCGGATTTTTCTTTTATTCCGCGCGGACGCGATGGGGCGAGCCGCACTATACTGTATTGGTATATAAAAGTAAATTTACTGGAATTACCACGCGCAATAAGCTTGCATTTCAATATTTCTTGGAGTATAAAATAAAAGTTTAATTTTAATCGCGGGCCGGCAGGTTTTACGAACCATCGCCTCTTTCAAATTAATGGCCAATATACCATATAGATATTCTTTTTATGTAAAGATACAATATATATGATGTGAGTATATAATTTGATGGAATAATTATAATTGGATATATGGTCTGAAAATAATTTTATTATATTTCTTCATTATTTTAACGTGGTTTGTATGTGCACTGCAAAAATTTCATGAGAATTATGTTTCGCGAAATGTCAATGTCAGATCCGAAATTGAAATTGCGTTTATTAGATAATATATAATATTTGTATTTTATAAATCATGCCATTTTAAGGTATACACCTTTGATTCATTAAGATTCATTTCAGTACGTAACAGTAACAATTTAAAACAACCTTTAAAAAAGAATTTCTAAAATGTATAAGTAACAACTTTACCAACTTTGGAATGATATCCTATATTTTCCATGAGCGGTAAAATTGTTTATTAATCAATAATGATTAATCAATAATGATTAAAAATATAGCCAAAGCTCGGATTTAATACTTGTAATATATAAAAATTGTAATATATAAAATTTCTTGACTTCATTAGCGGAATAAACACAGAAAAATAGTATAAGAATATAGTAGATTTAAAAGAGAAATGACCGCACTTGACCTTATGGAAAATAGCTTTCGGTGCATTTTGCAAGAGCGCCGAGAATAACTTATTCCGAGTAATAAGAATAATTTACACCGATAATATAAGTTTTCATGGGCGCAAATCAATTCTCTGGATAGTTTTTGCTTCACATGCTTTTGTAAATTACCATTTCCCGCATTAGTGAAAATAGCATACGCCTGACTGCGATCCATGGCGAAGCGCTCTGGCTCCCTATATAGCCGGCCGTGCTTGAAAAAGCCAACTTTGGCCCCTAATTGTGTGAAGTATTATTTTGGTAAATATTTGTGCTTAAACTCTGATTTATAAACTCGCTTTTAACACAGTGACGAGCACGCATAAAAGCAATGTTATAATTAATAAGCTCAATTCACCCAAAGTATTCCGAGTCCGTTTAGGTATTGGAAAATGATCACGTTGAAATATCATGTACAACAAAAACTGCCGACAGCATTGACTTGCGTCAATGAGAATTTTTCCTTAAGATGCTCGAAAGAAATTATTCCCCGTGTTTTAACAAAATTTACCGAGGTCGTTTATTTTCACATGAAACGAAAAATCAAAATTAAAATTTCGCTACCTTCTCAAAACTGAGTGTCTAGTTTAATATAGAAATCAACTATTTTTTTAGTTTATTTTTTTATTAGTGTGCATATGAAGCACGAAGATATAGTATTATATATTTCAGGTCTAAAAGTGAATGTTACATTTTTCAACATATAACATATAATGTGTCTATTATTTCAATAACCAAATTTTACTTCTATTCTATTTACTACAACAGAATATAACGTTGGTGATACGAGTTTATTTAGTTTATTAATTTTAATTGTGTATCGCCACATGCTTTTCTAATAAAAATTATTCATTTTATTTTAAAAATTGGTGAGATTCTTTATTATAAACAATTGGGTTTGTGAATTATTACTGTATATTGTTATTGCATTTTGAACTATACGAAAGCAATTATTAAACATAAATTTATGTTACCATAAATTTGTTGACCATGCTGCATCTGTAAATAATCCATTAATACTGGCCGGCCATGTTTGCTTATACCGGCATAGTAGAATGCGTACCTAAAATTTTGTAAAAATATAAAATATCGATATCAAAGCATTTATTATAAATTATTGAAATTTTCACTGTACTGTGTTAAATTAAATTCTTATTATAATTAAAACTCACAGAATTGATATTATAATTATATTGTATAATATTGTAATGTATAGAATAAGATATAAAAGTCTATGTATACAGTGAATGATTTCTAAAGGAAAAGGCTAATGATTGATAAATGCAGATAATTTAATTTGGACTTTTGATCATAGTCGATTTGTATATATACTATCAATATATGATTAAATTCTTAAGTAGATAACGCTTTCGAATTCCAAAATGTCTACACGTTAAGGCAAGGGATAATCAGAGCTAATTATGGATACAGATTGTATTCCAACTCGTGAACAAAATATGTGCTCAAACTTTCTGCTATGTTGTTTACTCTATTATAGCAAGTAATATTTATTTTATATTTATATATTTTATTCGATCGACCAATACAAAAAATTATGCAATAAAGTTCTCATGAATAATACATGACAGTTAATCAAAAACCACATTGCATACGTCACCGACTACAGCTCTAAAATATTTTAGAGTTATATAGATGTGTTATATATATATATATATATATATATATATATATATATATATATATATATTATACATATAATTGAATGTTGGACTATCATTCTATGGCTATCAGAACATTTTTTCATAGGAATTATTGTGCGTCAATCGTCCGACATTGAATTTCGAAACTTGAAGCCATAAAATTATCCGAATACTAGTAACATAAATTATATATCATTAAATCGTTTTTATTATTAAATTTTATATTAAATGGCATAATCATATTAAGGACATATTATCTACTATGTATACATTTTGTTCCAAAATATCTTAAAATATTTAACTTTCTTGAAATATATAAATATATAAATTTTTTTATAATTAACTAAGGAAAAGTAAACCAAGTTTTTTTATAATAAATAGATATTTAAATAAATAAAGTTACTCTTGTTATCCAATGACAATATGGAATCTAATGAAATGATAGCATATTTTATTATATTACACAAGTTTATAATGCTTTTTATTGTGTGTGTACGTGCGTGTTGTGTTTGTGTATATATAATACGTACTATGGAATATAATACGTACCTCCATGCTAGAGGCATCATTTGTATCGTCTGCTTGAATTTAGGCCTCAAATTCTGGGACCATTTTTCAGGAAACTGATGATCAAGTCTAACTTTAAAACCATGTTTTGATATATCCTTTACTGAAGTTTCCATTTTTTCTGTTTACACAGATACTTATTTGTTGACTAGAACAAGTCCTTTACTGAGACTAAAAAAATAGTATAGACCTTTCAATTTGAACATTAACTTACTTTATAATAATTATTTTAATAAATAATTAATGCTGAATAATTTAATTTACAATAATTCACACCGATTGATTAAAATCGGCAAGTCAAAATTTTCAACACTGGAGCACCGGTTTAAGATATATTTTTCATACTAGATTTCTTATACTCGTGATTTATTAAGCAATCTGAATTGATAAGAAGTATATTTGAAAATAGATTGCTCGTGCTCTTCACTGACAACACAATATTAAAACTATATTTTGCGATTATACGCGTATCACTGAAACTAAGTTCAGAGTACCTAGCCTTCGAAATAATAAATTCACATTTTACATGACTAACACCTAACCTACAAATCAAATATGAAATACCTTTGGCGTTTCTTTCTGTTATTGTCCTTCACATACTTAATCCTTCGCAACTTTATGAGAGGAAGAGAGACAGAGAGAAGAATCTGTCACTCTAGAATAATACTACGTCACTGACTTACTATACATGGCCTTTCACTACTCATGCATGAACTGGCAACTAGAAGTGGAAGCAGCTGATGGAAGCCTGCAAATTCATGTATATATACAGGTATATATGTATATATACATATGTAGGATAACATATTTATGAACACAGCGGTGGAACTGCTGTCCGCCATACACCGCACTTCGGCGGCGAGGGATATGCGGCATGGCGGCTTCGGCACAAGAACGCAACGCAACCGCAAAATGTGCAATACACATCTCTGGGTTATGTCGGTATGAGTGCATTATTGTGGAGTTTACACGCGACGTAGATTGAATTTTTTAGGTTATGTTTACCTTCCAAAACATTCAGATAGGCATAGGGTTCCATAAAGCCTATCTAAAGAAATTATTATTATTAAATTAATAAAAACTCAAAAAATAAACTGACCTTAACATGGTCAATTACAAATTAATATGTTGATTTTCAATAGCTTTAGAATGATGCGGACTAAGAAAGTTACTGTGTGTTCCATAGGAATATTTTGGGAACAGCTCATTGACATGCTAGCATTCGTCGTATTTTGTGTAACTATTAATAAATAATAAAGTACAACCATGAATGCAACGGAAAGTGAGGTATATACATATAAGTTTATAATTTAATAATATCAGATAGTTTATTCAAACGTTCAAATTGTGGTCCAGTTTTATATAAAGCAAATTAGAAAGTTGACTTGTATATGTAAACTATATTTAAATAATTTATATTAATACATACATTATTATGCTTCTTTTGAAAACAATTCTAATTTCTTTTAAATCTTCAACAAAAATCTAGGTTTTTTTACAATCAATTTTATTTTAATGATAACATATGTATTGTAAAATATAAATTATTAATGTGTATTTTTCAGAAAGCAATAGTGCTTCAGGCAGATACTGTTTATTTACTTATGAAAAAAGGTTTTCCTATATCACGCAATGGACGAGCACAATGGGTACTTCAACACTTGGATACTGTTATTGCAATACAAAATCCTGCTTTGCATAATCAAGAACCACCAGAACTAGAAGTTGTTTCCATAATACCCAAAGAAAATATTCATTCATGGAGTCCAGATAATTGTTATCAATTTCTTTATAAAGTAACTTCATCAACAACCATTCATTTTATTGCTCATAAATATAGAATGGTGTTTAGTTTAGATCTAAGTCCTTCTCTTGCCACAGTTGTAAGTATATAGCAAAGTAGAAAATAAATAAATTAGTTTTTATACTCTTACTAGCTCATGAAGTAAAAAATAATAATAATATATTTTATAAAAGAAAAATATCTTAATTCAACTTTAAAACATGATATTAACTTTATCATTTTAGGATATTCAGAATGGAGAAATTGTTATTGATGAGGTTTGTTTAGCTACCAGACGATGTCTTGAAGGCATAACACAACCTGTAAGTAAAAAGCAAATATAACTGCTTATGTTTATACAAAACATTTAATACAAACAATTTATTTTTAGTTTGTTATTCCTGGAAGTAAAAGAATAATTCGTCCGGAAATATACATATCTGTGATAGTTCATACACCTTTTTTCACCAATCCAGCTCAACAAGTATTAGTTCAAGGCTGGCTAGTCACTATGGAAAATGTTGCCAATTTAATGCAAGTAATTGAAATCGAATTGAATTTACTTGAGGAAAAAGTTGCCCAAGTAACAAGTATAGTTAATTTACAATTAGAAACATTAAGAGCAGAAAGTGAACGATTGGTTGGTGGCCTTTTTGAAGAAGGTGGTACAAGTGCTGGAAAAAATACCACTACTAATAATATGTCTACAATAGCTATGGTTTCACCAGAAACTGGTTTTGTCAACATGTTACGATACGGAATGCTAGCCCTATTCCTTTTACCCGAACATAGTTGTGCTCGTACGTACTATATATGATATGTTAGTTATGTTATAGTATTTAATAAATAAAAAAATTTTATTGTAATAATTGCTGAAAACAATAGCTATGATTTATAAAATATATCAATATATTTTTTAAATATATTATATTAAAGGAGAGCATATATTTATGTATTAAAAATTTTAATTTAATAATAATTATTCGTTAAAATATTAGTTAAATTAATATTGTTTAAAATATATTCTACAGTAAAAAATTTTAGATTTTATCAATTACTTTTATTTATAAATATAAAGTTTTAAATAATAATTTTATTTTTAATATATACAAATTACAATGAATAAATATTTTCATTACAACTGTATTTAATAATTTTTTTACAGATTTAGTGATAGTATCAGATGGCATTGTTGGCGTTAATGATGTCCACGCATTAGATTCAGTAATTCAACAATTAAGAGCTACTACAATTGCATGTAGCTTTTTACATGTGGGAAGTTCGTATCATCCTCATAGTGCTAATGGTTTGGTATCATATCCAGATATACTTCGATTCCTCGCAACTGCCACATTAGGAAACTACATGACAGTTTTTCCTTTACCGGTAAGGCATTGTTTAATTTTATTTACCGATTATTTGAATACATAGCACCATAGTGTTATAATTAAACATTGATTTTTTTAGATTCACAAAGAAGAAGATAGTATAAATATTTATCAAAAAAATTTACTATGTTGGCAGTTATATAGAACGAATAATTTTGAAATTGAATATCCAGGTCCAAATGCATGGCGAACAAAAAATAAATTATTTTATGGTCACGAGCCTCCACAGCTACTTCGAAAGAAACAAATTGATGCTCAAGTTACTTGTACCCTTAATAGTCTTGTATGTTGTAGATTACGAGAAGGATATTTAATTAAAAAAATAGCCGTGCGAGATGGTTGTCTTGAGATATGTTTTGTACTTCCGTGGAAAACTCATGTTTACGTAGAATATTTTGTAACCTGTCCACGAACTTTAAAATCTCTTTCCGTTTGTAATACTTTACAATATACTGTCACAATAGAAGCTTCTTATGAGTTTTTACACGATATAACATGCTTGTCGAAAAAGCCGCTTAAATCGCAATATAGACAAAGTATGGTATCTCGATTCTGGAGTGTACTAACGTCACTGACAGAATCGGACAGTATGTTAGCGCATTTTAGTTGGTTTCCAGGTATGGGTTGGACATGGTATAATGTACCAGAGACCATAAGAAGCGGTATGCCGCTGTTTTATTTACCAACATCCTTATCAAGCTCAGCTAAACTTAGGTATCTATGATCTTCAGATTTCATTTATTTCATAATTTTTTAATATCATTTTTGGCTATTTTATAGAAGGATTAAAAATAAAAATATGCTTCATATTTTAATACGTTTATTGATAAAAAATCTTCGATGATTAGATTATAATAAAATGAGATAGTAACTTTAATATATTATTAATATTATAAAAGTAAAATCTTTTTAGTGCCCAGTTTTAAAAATTCGAATAAACAAATCTAGATTTCAATGCAGCGTTTACGAATAGAACGATAAGAAAAAATAAAACAATCTATTTGTGTTCATATTTAGTAATAATTTTTGTAGCTAAAATTTGCAGCTCATGCTGTCGATTATTATTAATTTAATGGAGCTCTCTTTCCGATGTGTAAATTAATGAAATTCTTAAATATCACGAGTGTTTGATTGGACGCGGTATTATTTCATTGCTTCACGATATTGTTGAATAAATTATAGCGACGCAGCCTGTCCGCAATTCGGACAGATCTGGCAACCTGTTGTCTCGCTGGAACCTCATCAATGGCCTCGATGGCTCCACTCCCAACGTATCACCCTAATCCTCATTCACGATCGGCCGCTGCCCAAGTACTTACACCAGGCCAACCAGAGCGGCCGCTTTCAAAGCGTCCAATATCGCCAGGCGGCGGCCGTTCTCTACGGCATGCTCAAGGTCTGGGCAACTTTCGTGCTTGTCGAAAATCACACATACGTGCAATTTATTCACAAAGAGGCCGATAAGCCGCCGATATCATTTTCCCTCATAAATATTTCCTGCAAAGCCCTCTGCGTCGTATTGAACGTGGCCTTTGCCGGCGGCACCGACGGCCACGTTCGCCATAACGTTATGGCCGATCTATTGGAGAGACTGTCACAGCTGACTTTGCCAAGTCGGAGAAACGAGCAGCGGGAGATACCCTGCTGCATAATAATGCACAAAGCGCTGGAGAAAATCCTAATCAGGTACGAGAGAATGCCAATCGACTTGAGCACGGTGATTTTTCCGGACGGGTCCCAGATAATAGCGAAGAATGCTTCGACCGCTGGTGGAACATTGACGACGACTTTGAGCAGGTATCTGTACCATGCGCGCTGGCTTTGGCTGCTAAAGAAGCCGGCCCTGCAGACCGCCCCAGCCATCAATTTATTGAAACTCAATGTTTCTGCAGTGGCGAGAATCTTGTCGACTATTACAAAGTGATAATCTTCGTCCGTTAACATATTTATTCAATTTTTTATTCAGTTTTTAAATTAAAATTTATGTAATTGTTTTTAGGATTCGACTGGCAGAGGGTTTCAATTTCGCATACTCTGCTGCTGGTATAATAAATATTGTCATGGAAGTACAAATGAAAGGACCGGGGAGTAATGATATATTGTACCCATGTATAATTCAATATATTTTATTTCCTCCACACGTTGTAGTTAGTCCAGAGACTGAGCAAGATAGCGGATCAGATGACGAAACTGATGAAGGTAATTTTTATACTGTAAAATTTCAAAGGCATACTTTTATAACGTTAAATATAATACATCTTTCTTATTTTTAATGAAGTTCAATACTTTAATGCAGTGAATTATAAATTCGTTTGTGCTCTAAATAGGTACCGTAGATGGTGACAATGGCCCCGAAGATAATGAAACAGCTGGAGATTTTCAAATAGTTATGGAGGTTTGGATCGAGCCACAATGTGGCCATGTTCAAACAACTACTTCTAAAAAAGCCACATACATGCACTCTCTCGAGTATCATCAGCTGCCTGAGGCGGTGAGTACAATATGAATATATTTAATATTATAATTGAGAAAATTACAAAATTATAAGTTTCAAAGTTCATAATAGTATGTAAATTCAAACTTCCTATAGATAACTGTTAGTGTCATATATATTTACATTGATATTATTATCTTTAATTTAAGCTAAAAATTCACGTTTTAATTATTAACACAAGTATTTAACTATAAAATAAATATTAAAAAAAATGAAATAATTAAAATAGATTTAAGTAAATAATTAAAATAAACTTAAACATTATTGCTTAAAGCATCGATGAATTAACATAATAATAAACTTCATATACACAATTTCAAGTTTGTTTATCGAATTTATATTATATTTTATTCCCTACAATAATAAAAATGAAACGTATTATATAATTATAGCAAATTCAAATATTTGGACGCAAGTAATATTAAATCATTAATTTATTAATCTACTAAAATCGTTTTTTATGGTATTATAATTCTTAATTCATTTTTACATACTTTAAGATAATGTACAATTTTCTAATTTTATATAAAGTAAGAAACTTGCTGCTATATCTCAAGTAAACATTACTGCGTTTCAAAATGAGATCAAATATTTCATCAATATATAAAAGTAATAATTTTGTAGTCTTCGATCGAAAGCTCAGATGGTCGTCATTGAATAGGCCGCCTTATTTTCTGGAAGAAGGCAGCGGTAGATAAGATATCTAATATTTCCAATATGAATCATATAAACAGTTGACTATACCTGGTTCTTAAAGAATACTCCATGAATTTTTGAAAACCTTGATTAAAACTCTATAACGGCGTGGCTCTTAGTCAAAATATTCTATTTAATCCAGCGCATTTATAGATTCTCGACTTTATTGAATCGGCCGCCCATTACGTTCTCCTCAAAAGTGATTTTACCGATGTACGCGTATAAAGGGAGGCATTCACGGAGAAAAAAGATTTTCCATCAGACGCATTAAAAAAATAAAGGAAAGCGCCTGTACTCATGTCTTGGTCGGGATTTCTTTGACCTGCCTTATCTCGCTGGTAACACGGCGTTGATAATACTCGTAATCAGCAAAATAAAAATTTATCCTAAGCAGCGATTTTCTGAAGTGGTTTATTTTGTCAGGTAGACGGGCGAACGCGCGCGCTATCTTGCTCGGCAAACACCCGCGTCAAAGATATTGAGGATTTCACATATATATAAAGTAGACTGTGGCGTGAGAGATCTCGAAAAATTCTTAAGTTGCTGAGCGGCCTTTTATTCTCTTGGCACTTGCCCGGTTTTCATTGTACTCTTCTTCAGTTTCTGATCGTTTTTTTTTCTTTTTTTTTTTAATCGTTGGAGCTGAAAATAGTTGCTATTCTTTCATGTCTATTTTATGTACTTACAAACCTAGAAGTAGGAATATTTAAAAAAAATTGAAAAAAGCGAAATCATCATTTTTTAAAACGGCGTTATGCCCAACAAATTTCGCTTTATATTTTCCTAATAATCGAAAAATTGTTATTCGTTACTATTAAATGTTATTTGTTAAAATGATCAGGCTAGAAGGTTATTCTTATCATTACTGTTAATATTGTTATTGTTATTCCTATTGTTATGATTAACAAATCCAATATCAGTTATAATTTAAAAAAAAAGTACTTTACTCCGATTATATTTTTGGTTTACAACAATGACCTTTCATAAAAATCATTTGTGTCAAGTATAAAGCGATTGACACTAAAATTATTTTCTAATTCGAATCTACATCTAAATAATCGATCAGTACATAATCAATATAAGACAGCTAAAATTCTATGTATCCGTATGAATTTGTTTTTCTACTACTATAATTCTAACGTGATAAAGTATGAATGATTCCCGAGATATTTCTGTTTTAATTATTAGGATAAAATAATTCTATAAGTGATGATGAAAGATAAAGACAAAATAGAAACAGAAATATTATTGATAATTCAAAACAGTTTAAATATATAAGAATAATTGAAAGCTATGCAGGTTTTGTCTTTAAGATTACATATCGGTTAATGAAAATAAATATGTAACATTTAAGTATATAATATTTTACTTTTCCTGAAAATTTTGTATAAAGCACTTATATATACAAACGCTCTACAGTTTATAAAAGTATATTTAAGATTCATATCAAACAAAGATAAAATAATTTGAGAAATTTTACATATTTTAACTACACATAACATATACATTATGTAGTTAAAAAATATCTAAAATTGAAACTGTACTAAAAACTCTTTTAATTATATATTAACTGCTCAACACGTTATAAATATCACTTACGATGTTTTAAGAATTTGGGACTCATGAAAAAAATCTTTTTTTATCAATTTGTATTTTAATACAATATTTACATTACAATAGCATTTAGTTATCGCTAATCGCATTAAATTTTTACATTTTTAAGCATAAAACACAACACGCCTTTTTTATCCGCAGGAAATGAAAGTACATGGAATTTTAGGTATTTTCCATAGTCTCTTTTATTTAAATAGTGATTTTAACTAAATCGATAATATCCAAATTATGAAACCTTAATATTACGTTATCAGCTTTAAAATGAAGAAACTATTAATCTTGAGCAAATATTTTATTCTGAAAACGGAACTTACTTTCTTTATCTTTTTTCGGTTGACTCTTACTTCAATTTTAAAGTAACTTATATGCTAAAGAAAATAGAAGTTTTGAGGAGGAACGAACTCCCAGCAAAAGTTCATAATTTAATAGGCTTAATATTTTGTCAGTCTATTTTATAGTATACTACTGTCAAAATAAAAATTTAATATCTGTATGTTATATAAAAATATGCCATATATCTTTATTCAAGATTTAAAATTTTTTTACTTTGTCAACACGTGGCTTCTAAAAATGCTCTTTATTTCATATTAAATTAGAAAAGATCTCGCTAGTTACAACAATATCGGAAAAAATTCTTGCTATCTTTAGAACTGAGTATATATGAAATTAAAGCGTTCTTACCGGAAATTACGTGTGTGAAATAGCTTATTTTCAGATGCTAATGAAGCGATGTGGGAGAACTCGTATGCGCGTACACAGAGCGAGCGCTGCAATTACATTACTCCGAGCAAGATCTTATTATCATTTGATTTAATTTGCATTTTGTTTGTTGGGAAAATGCGAAGTTTGTTGACAGTATGTGAAGAGTACGTGAATTTTCTGTTTCGTGTACTATGCTACGTATTATTTATACATGCTACATCGCTAAAATGAAGTAAAATTTTGTGAATTTCTAAACGTATTGTATAGGTTATCGTGTCGTGTAGGATTTCAAATCCATAAGAATGTCTTGATTAACATTAGTGTTTTGGACACTATTTTCATTCGTGAAATGCTTATAAAGTACACAATTCATTCCTCGATATCGACTTTGAGAACTGTTCGTCTATAATTCAAGAAATTTGGATTGGTATTTTTTTTAACCAATGAACAAGACAAGCGAACGAAAAAGGGTACTTTATGCATTAGGTTTCTGTTTAAATAAGCTCGTAAATCTAATTCTGAACAAAGTATCATTTATTTACACCAAGATCCCATGAATAATTGAGATGCGTCCATATGCGTTAATACCATTTAATGGCCTAAATTAAACATCCCGTCTCCGACGTCTCTCGCATTTTCTGCCCAAATTATCGCCGCGGATCGTCGCAGAAACTGTCGTCCGCCCGTCGAAAATCACGCCCTCGGACGTCCATCCGCGCGAGCGCGTTACATTATCGGTGAGCGCGATGTGGCGACGATGCCTCCTCTAATATATTAATATTATAATACCATCCGCGCCACGGCATGCGCGTCGTCGTCGCGTTGCGTTATCGTTATCGGGGCGGGGCGCCCGCGGCAGAGCAGCCGATATCGATATACGCCGGAGTTGAGAGAGAGAGAGAGAGAGAGAGAGAGAGAGAGAGAGGCGCGAAAGAGGGAACCCGATGGGACGGGCTCTTTTCCCTATTATCAGTCCGTGGAGGCGGCTACAGGTATATATAGGGCCCGGAGTCTCGCCCGGGCCCTCCAGTGCCCCCTCGCAGCTTGTACCGGCCGCCCGAAGGCTTCTAAATTCCCCCCTCCACCTCTTCTCTCTTGGAAAACTTTATATATACGTGTATATATATATATATATATATATATATATATATATATATATATATATATATATCGGTCGTTTCTGTCTCTCTTCGACTGTTTAGCGACAAAGTGCTCGGGCGCGGTATAGTGATTGTGAAAGTGTTGGAACATCGCAGAGGAGTTCCTTGTTTAGTCAAAAAAAAAAAAAAAAAAGAAAAAAGAAAAGAAGAAGCGATCACTAAGACGCTTTGCTTGCTCTTTGTATTTTCAACTTTTGTACAACTTCGAAACTCGCGCCGCGTTCTCGTCGAACAGCTTAATCCTGTGTGACTTTCAAAACGAATATATACGTTGTAATAATACGGACTTTTTTTGCATCGTTACATTGTTATTAATTTGTTTTGTTCAGAATTTTTATTTAGCCTCGAGTTATTTTTAATTTTTATTCTACAAAGATCGTAAATTCTCTAATATCTATTCGTTGGCATGCGTATATATACGTGTATAGAGACGAGAATTTTTTAACTTTTGTAAGTCAATTCAGACTTTAATTTAACTAAGATAATCTTGATATCAAAGCAAGAGTTTAATGTTATTTTTTTAACTCCAATGTTTGCGGTTAAGATAAGCTGTAGGCCTCTGCCTAAAATAGTGTTAAAAGTGACGGAGTGCCTTCGGAACTGTTTGTACAGTTGTCTTATCGATCTAGAACCCGCGAGCTCTCAGGTGTATCGCGCGATCTCTGAAAACGGGCGCATAGAAGAGCGATGACAGATTGCAATCCTCGGGCTTATATATGTATACGTAATATATATATATATATATATATATATATATATATATATATATATATAATATATATAAGCGCGTGTGTGTATGTGTGTGTGAGCGCGTGCGTGCGTGCATGCGTGCGTGCGTGTCTGCGTGTCTGCGTGTGTGTGTGTGTGTGTGTGCGCGCGGAAAAAGGGGAGGATTCACAACGTTTCGCCTCGCGTCCAGGTGAAATGATCGAGAGTGCGCGAATGTGTTTATCGAGTGCGCGTCGTCTTTTTTCAGCGCACAATATAATAAGTAAAAGTGATAATGCGATGATGAATGCTCGTTGTCTAGTGTTGAACGTACTGGATCATTTGGTTCTTTTCTCAACAATATAGATTGTGCTTTTCTTTAGTTTCAATAATCCTCACACTGAGAGTAACATTAAATCATAAAATCGTTATGTGAAAATTGGAAGTTTATTAAAATAATAAATTTATAAGAAAATATAATTTTGATTATCAGAAAATTAAAAAAAAAGGGCAAAAAAGCTTTAATATTCTAGCAGTTTCTTCAGCTTTTCATAATTATCTGAATTACGTGTAAGAGCTCTTTTAAGAGGAATTAAATTTCGTGACTAATGGTTCCAGACATAACGCCTTACTTATAATCTTTTTGTAAATTTGGATTAAATAGTTAATTACGTATGTAATGAGCTGCGGGATTGTTTGACTTTCATAAAATTAATATTAAATTATTTCAAAGATGTTGAAATTAGATCCAAAATGTTGCTGGTACACTTTAAAGCGTTATCAGTTTTTTTTTAATGATTTAAAAACTACTATCAATTATTACATCGAATTACCAACCAACAATTCCAATTCGAGAATTCTCTAAAACGAAAAATTTTCTAAAATATTGCAAATTAATCTTATTCGTAAAATAAAATAAAGATCGTGCACTCCTTATCGATAAAGAACTCCAAAGATAGCTTTGTACAACATAAAGCTTCGATAAAAAAAATCGCGTAATACCCAATCCATCATTAATATCGACACGTTGAAATCAAACAAAAAAGCGATTCTCAGTGGGAATTATTATTTCGCTCGTCGAATTTCGCGCTAGAAAAATCCTTTGGTAAGAGAGGCAGAAGCGTCGAGGTACGGTCCATCAGCTATTCCAGAACGCCCTTGCATGTAGAAAACGTCGCCTGGCCCCAAGATATTCTTCATCGAAATAATGCCGGGCTCACTTGAGTTGGAAGTGGAGATCTAGACAATGAGCATACTTAACGCTCTTCATTATAGGAATTTGCCAGATCTAACTCTTCCAGCTCGAGGCCGCTCGGCCGTAGCACCGCATATACGCGGCCGAAATTCTGTGGCGCTTTCGATCGATAAGTCGGCCGATCCCGTATCACCGGATTCTTCTTTCTCGTCATGGCGAATTCGCAACATGGATCAAAATCTGAAATTGCGAGAGAAAAAGGGAAAAATGAAGTTGATAGGCGCGGATTCGAGGTTCAAGTGGAGTAGTGGTCTCTGCGCTTTGTTATTAAGTGAGATTCTACTCCTCCAACTTATTCCTTGAGTCCCGGCTCGACGATCCTATTATATTGTTAGGAATATTTGGTCTCAGAATGCTACTATTATTTATTATGAACTTATATTAAAAAATATTAATTGTAATAAAAGAATTTCTAATATCATATATTATAAAAAATATCTGTGTATATTATAAACTTGTAAAATATATATTTGTAATTTTCTCTTTATATATTTGGTCTATTTCTTTTATTTCTTTCAGGATTAAGAATATATATACATATATACCAATTTTAAAAATTATATAATTATAAAAGCTGATAATAATAATAATAATAATAATAATAATAATAATAATAATATTGCAATTCTGTACACTTGTTTAGTTATAAATACTTGTATGCTTATAAATTTAAACTGATCCAATCTATAATATGACTATATCCAATTAGAATATAGAAATCGTTTATCGGATACATTTAATTATAAACTTAGAAGCAGTATCTATTTCTTATCCTAGTTAATTTTAAATGTGATTATAAATATATCAAAATTACTACTCATGTTATTCTTATTCATCTATTCAATTTTTTTTTTATCAAAACTAAAACGTATAAATGAAGTAATTGAGGTGATTAATTTTCTATACACCTGTTGTACAAGTGCGTCGTTAATCTATATAATATTAATTTTCTGTTTATTTTAGCATGTATATATATATATATACATACATACATATATAATATATATATATATATATATATATATACACACACACACACACACACACATATATATATATATATATATATATATATATATGTATGTGTGCATGAATGTGTGTGCGCGCGCGCGCGCGCGTGTGTGTGTGTGTGTGTGTGTGTGTGTGTGTGTGTGTGTGTGTGTGTGTGTGTACATAAATTCAAATTTCTAAACGAATAAAACAAATATTTAATACGCACCGGGTGTGATATTTTTTAAAACTCGAATTTTATTAAAGTTACATGTATATATATATATATATATATATATATATATATATATATATATGTATGTATGTATTTTTTTATTCACATTATAAAATTGCCCGCGTCTCTTGTCCACGTCGAGACAGATATTGAAGGTAGACAAGGAATGCATCAATACCCTCCTCACCCTGGAGCACCTGAGCCTGCTGTGCCAGGTGTCCCCGGACGAGAAGAGCTACGAAGCCCTCGGCAACCAGCAGCAGGGAGCTTGTCCCGTTCATCAGTCTGCCAGCATTTACAGCAGCAGCGGCCCCAACGTGGGAAAGACGCCCAAGCGCCCGACCTACGCGGACATACAGGCCGAGAATAATCCCCTCGTCGACGATCGGATTCGCTCGATGCAATTCGACTTCGATACCCTGGGAATCTTGCCAAAGTGCCAGCAAGCGGAACTTTTGTTCTCCATGTTCGCCGATGGTCAGCTGATTCGTTATTATATATACATTATATATATACTCATCCTTTGATTCGGCCATCAGCGATCTTACTATTGGCTTTAAAATTAAAATTTAATAAATATTTTTGTATAATTCTGCCCATGACATAGCGTAATAAAACGACATTTAGCAAGTAATAAATTACATAATTCAGAACGCAGCTTTCGGAATATGTAAATTCCGATGGTTTTTCTTTTATTTATTTACTGATCCATTGGTTCCGTTTAATAACCAACATATTCCATAATAATTTATCTATACAAAGAAGAAAAATGCAATAATGTTTGACTTCAGAAATTTTGAGTTCGATATAAAATTATTAGAATTTAGAAATCCATTTTATACTTGGTTTTATTAAATTGAGATTTTCTTTTAAATAAATGTTGAAAAATATAATTGTTTGTAGATTTTTCATTCTTTCGCACAGAATATATGGATAAATTCGGAAACCTTATTTTCTATCATATCTGCAATCGTAACATTTCTCTATAGGAATACATTCAAAAGTAACTATGATTTTGCTCTCTTATTTGTTTAAAGTATGCCGCATTCTTCTTCAATTTAGATAAGTATCAAAAATGTGAACTTTCAGAGATATCTTACATATGTAATTACATACATTTTATACGCGATGTACCGAGTAACTCTTCAATTATTTATATACTTTATTATGATCAGTACTTTAAACAAAAAAAATTCAAATCTAATATCAAATTATTATTTTTCTATATTTTTAACTATTACAACCAGGATTTATTAGATGTTACAATAATACGTAGATATTTGCCCTGAAAACATTATAAAAGTCATTATTAATTATTTATTTATAATTTTAATAACAATCGATATTAGCAACCCATAATACTTTAATACACGTCTACAGATTGCTGCAATCAATCGGAAGGGGAAAACAACGCTAATGGAATTTTAATGGAAGGCCTACTGAACCATATCAAAAATTTGCATAATAAAGAACTGATTTTGAGCTCAGCGGACTCCGATAGGTTTACAAGAATGCTTGCTACAAGACCGAGAGAAGAGGGATCGAAATGCTTATTTTGGAATTACGGTAGCGACGAAATTAGCTATTTTAAATTAAAGTCGTGCTATACAGTACATGAAAGAATTTTTTTGAAAATAATGCATACGGAAATCAGTAAAGATGTTTCATTTCCCGGCTGCAATTTTGACAAAATTAGATATTTTATAAAAATTTTATAAAAATTCGACACCTATAATAAATAGTTAAAAATTTACACAGCTTTCAAGTACATGTAATTTTTTACTCTTATTCCGTTAAAGAATAACGAGCTTAAAAGCTATAAACATACTATATAAGATAGAGTACCTATAATACTCGGATGCTTTTCGAAACATTTTCTTCTTAAACCTCAAATATTTTCTTTTACTATTTTTACATAATATGTTAATATTTTTACATCATTTAAAAAAATCAGATTAGAACTTACAGAAATAATGTAATAAGAATGTACAAAAAATTTTATTATGATAGTGCTCGCGGACAAGACTTGGATTTTCCTCTATACTGGGACGTCCTATAAAAACTTATACTCAGTCCTACTTTTTATATGTCTAATATTTATGTATATCCGAGTAGGGATTTCAAAAAAGAAAAGGGATTTTAATTCACAAATGAGTAAACTGGTCCGAATGTAAATGCCAAGATAAAAAAGTGGAAACCATAATCGGACGTCTAATTTTCAAGTAATTAACGACTGTAATCATTAAAAAAAAATACTGGATTTTATTGATTATGACCTTATTATTTAGATACACTTGATTTTTAGTAATAAATATTTTATTTATGTTTGGTAATAACTTCAAAGTTTGGGATGAATTGTACGGGAAATTAGAACGTTGCTACTTTATTTACTTTATGTCCGCGTTGATATGATAATGATTTAATATTATTACTGAAACGTCGATGCTTCAGATTTCGATCCTTTGGTGTTATCAGTCACCTAAGTCAATAATATTTCTCATTATTTTATAATTTATAGCTTTCATATCGATAATTCTTCTGTCCGACTATTGGCTACCATGCCCCATGCATCGCACACTGTCGAATCAGGAAAATTTTGAATTTCAGACGAGGACGGGAACGCAGGCCGTCTGCCCTATCCGCGCTGGAGGTGTTTCATCAAAGGCATCAGCGTGACGCACGTAATCGTGACGCTGTTACCCGCAGGCGAGAGCGACATTCACTTCATAACGAATCCGCGCGAGGAGTCCGATCAGCGCGTCACCGTCACGCCCGTGTTCGCCAATCAGCCGGACGATTCGGCGGACGAGCATCAGGCGGATTATAAGAATCACGAGGCCGACGTCGAGGAGGAGACGTCGCACTCCGGCGACGTGTCGCCGATTCAGCGCAATCGCTCCGGGACCACGGTACGCCAATATTATAATATACATAGGACCGTCTGTATACATGACGATATGTATGCGAGTTTCTATATTAGAAAGAGATGAATGGCCTTTCAGCTCACGTTATAAAAAGTGAAAATTTAAAATAACCATGTTTGCTCAAGCACTCCTTAATGTATGTTTGCTCGTGATAACTAAAAAGAAGTGAAACGGGGTCGAATTTATTGATCCTTCCGAAATTGCAATCGAACAACGTCTTCGGCATATGACTTTATCATTGCTATATAATTTCTGCAATCCCTCGTTACTTCAATATCTTCAATTAAGTTAGTTAAACTATAATTCTACATTTTATCGCATAGAAAACTTTTCGTTTCAATTAAAATAACTATACAGGAGAGTAACGAGCTGGAGTTCCTTAAGAATGCGATAGCCTTCAGTACGCCCAAGTCGAAGGACGTGTACGAGAAAATACCGATGTCGGTCGACGGAAGCACGAGGCGCGCGCTCGTGCTGCCGGTGTACGTCTACGACTGCTCCCTGACCCTCCTGATCGACAATCTCATCGAGAAGCTGGAGCTGCCAAGGTTCAAGGACATTTACCGCGATCACACGTTCAAAGTCGGCGAGCATTTCCGCGAGGATTTTGTGAATTTGAAGTCGGGCGAGAACACCAAGCCCTCGTCACCGGAGCCGAAAAGCGAGGACTCCGACAACATTTTCAGCGGTAATAATAATATTAACGTTCCCTTATAGCGAATAAACAACATTTTATTTTCTGCTTTTAGACATACGTATATAACACGCTGTTTCGTTACATAGCCATAAGTAGCATTGAGTAACATACAGTATAATTCAAATAAATTGATTTTATAAACATTAACTAGCATACTTTACAACAAATTTATTTTCAATTTACGAATCATTTAAGTTCTGAAAATTGAAAATATTTGCTTCAATAAACCGCATGCCTATAGATATATAAAACATAAATTAGACAGCATGATGAAATTTGTACGGTGCATTTTTGTAGACCAGCGAAATCTCGTGGATCACTGTAAAGTACTGAGCCTGGCCCACTGCCATTCGTACGTCGTATCTGTTTATAAGTCCCTCTGTCTGCAACAACCGCTTAGCTACGATGATATGGAGGCAGCTGTGGAGCAGTGCGAGGAGTACCTCATCGAAATTAGTATTACGGATTATCTGCGAGCCGTTTGTCGCCACCTGACCTCGTCTCCTAGTGACGAATTATCATGTACCAATATGCGCAATATCCATAATCTCATAAAAGACAAGTTTAAAAAAATTATCAATGTTGCCTTCAAACAAGTGCCTGTCCATCCAGATTTTTATTATTGCCTGCCGTCTTGGAAGCTGGATAAACTAGTTAGTATAAAAATTTGTTCTTATAGAATCAGGATTTATTTAAAAATTATCCTCGTACGAGTAATAAACAAGATCATTTGCAAGATTATTTTAAAATTCTAAAATTGCGAAGGTCGAATATTCATTTTTATGTGTCGTTATTAAAGATAATTTTATTGAACACTATTAATTTTCTTATTATAGATTGATAAGGCGCATCAAGACTTCTCCGACAGTGAAGACGATGTACGTTTTTATACAAATTCCGAAGGCATTAATGAAAAAGTTAATAGTTTAAAAAGAGGTAGTTATTTCAACATAGTTTAAGTGATTCTAAAAGAAGATAATTATTTTATTGTATTTAAAAAAAAAAACAATTTTTCATTATTTTACCCTAATTCGAATAGCAAATTATACTAATACGAATTGGCCAGGCGGTGGAAAAGTATCGGAAAGCTCTGATTCTTCTGAATCATTAAGTGATCTACATATGGTGTCTATGCATGATGACGAGCAGCCCCTCTTCCTGCAACTTAATTGTTCTATACATAATAAGTCTAGTTTCTCAAGTACTACAGTCAAACTTTTGCCTACTTGCTTTACCGAGTTTACTCAGGATCTTGATGATGATAACCTGAAAAACCATTCTTCTTCTACCTGGAAAGTTACTTTAGATATTATTTGCTTAACGTTGCCAAAAGAAGTCCTCGAGGTACGTAAAATGAGTAAACATCTATATGCATTCCAACAAGAATATATAAAAATGTTCTTGCATATATAAATTGACCCCAATATGTTTCTATATTGTTTGTTATCTCCTATAAAATTAAAATATTTTAGATTGAAAATTAATTTCATATCTTTCGTTATTTATAAATTGTATTCTAAATTATCTATCTATATCTATACAAACAATAATCACACTAGCAATATTGTATTTTCTTTTAATTATACAAAAAATAATCCATCTATTTTGTTAGGTGAGCGTGGATCATACGCCCGTGAGTTTAAGAGCGACTTCATACTGTAGCGAAGGTAGTATGCGCGCTGGAACTGAAACCAATAATGACATCAGTGATCGAAAGCTATCATTCGACGAAAATATTCCCGAGGGAATGATTAATATACCTAGCCATCAATATTCTGCAATATCGAATCTCGTTGAAGAAGTTCACTGGCTATTGAGGGATGAAACAGCAGCCGTGTTGTTGGATAAACCATCGCCTACCGAAGATACGTTAAATTTTGTAGCCAAACACGTAATGGATTCTAACAATAGAACGAGTTGTTATATGGATAAGGTACCTCTTCACTTCGTTTTTTCCTCAGATAATAGTCTACCACGATTTATTGAGGAGCTTCAAACCTTAACAATAGATAAGTATATAATTAGAAAGGAAGGCAGCTTATTTTATTTCGTAAAAGGTGCCAAATCCTCCAGCAACGATGTTGAGGAAACGAAAACAGAACTTCCATTAAATAACCGCCACTCAAAAAAACATACACGTAAGTATAATTGATTGAAAATTTAATACCTTATTAGAAACACTAATTTCAACAAATATTATCTTCTAAAGGAAAACTGAATGATTTTGTTTTGCTTGAAACAACTCATTAAATCGTAATTCAGTAAAATAATGTTATAAAGTGAAACGAATTTAAATTATATATTGATAAACGTATTTTTATAGCACCTGAAGACAATACTTCTTTCGATGATTCACAACCGTCAACTCCCTCACGTATTAAAAAACAAGACTCTGGGGATCCTCCTGGATGTAACTCAGATATCTCAAGTATCGGTGACAATCAGATAGGTACAGATGATGGCTACGAAGGCGATAGTAGTGATACTGAAGATGAGTGTCAATGGCTAGTGGATCTTGACCAACAACGCGACCTCCTGCCTAATTTTTGGCTTATATTAGGTGTACAAAATGATCATGTTAATATATATTTTCATTGCCGTTTCCTTGAGCTAACATCGCCCGAAGTTGATCGTTACCAACAGGTGCAGAAAACGGCTTTGGCAAAAGTAAAAGCCATTTGTCGAAGGGTTAATCAATATCTGCTGTTGCGAGATTTGCACGATAAGCGCACTTGTGATCCTTTATTAGAACTCGAGTCAACCGATGATAATTCGTGGAAGAGTACAGAAAGCGACACATCTCCTGCAGGACTGCAAAATCAAAATAGCAACGGTAAACAATCATTTGTCGATAATTTTTTATTGTATTTATTAATTTTTTATTGCTTGCCAAACAATAAATATTTATATTATTTTCCACTATTATAATAGGACCACCGACTATTTCGGCGGGAATGTTTCGTTGTCCTATTGTATGGGAGGTTCCATTTTGTTTGCATCATAGATTAAAAACTGGACCTGGAAAAACAGGGCTTTCTCGTGGTATTAAAGCTTTGCAGGCTGTGCTCAATCGTTTTTCTGTAAATAATCGCGCCAACATGTTCGTCTATCAGGAAAGTAATGGTAATGTCTTTTACCTGCGCTTACACGAACGCACAAGCGATGATAGGCCACTACAAAGCAATAAATTGTCCGAAAGTGACGAGAGATTAATGGTGTCCCGTAGCAGTAGTATAGCGTCACTGGCGCAAGTCAAAAGTCTAGGAGCGTCAGTAGATCAGGTATCCTCAAACTCAACTTCAACAATGGATCTGCTAAGGCCAAGAGTACGATCCTTTGGAGAAAGAGAATCCGACATACTTAAATCGGGAGATTCCATTGTGCTTATGGTGCGTTTAAATTTCATCAAATCGTTTTACGGTGCGAATAATTAAGCATATCGCAAGTACAGCAATATTTATTCCTTCTAAAAAATATTATAAATCGTCCATTATTATTTTCCAATAATAGGTGCATGGCATTTCTGATGCGGGTCCGGAGGTAAAACTGGAGCTAGTTCAAGTATTGCAAAATCGTTTGGATGACGCGGTTGTTGAAGTACTGTCGGTGATGCTCGCACGAAATCCAATGTGCAAGCTTACCCCATCGGATGTACACTTTATTCAGAAACCATATCGTTTACCTGAACATGTTATACGTTTAACCGTACAAGATAGTTTTCTGCGTCATATGAGTGCTCTTGGCCATTATCTGCGACAAAATATACTTCATTTTTTGTATACGCCAAAGTATACGGACACGAGAGGACATTCGCATTTCCAGGATTATTCTCAGACAGAGGAGTCGAAAAAAGTGCCTGAAAGCGATATTTTCTTATATAATCAGAGCCATTCTAGTGGAAGCAGAGGAATCGCATGTATAGCGATTGCGATTCTCAATGAAAAGGGAGATATTATTACAATGGAGAATGAAAGTATTTTTGACACAATGTTTTTGAATTATCCAAAAATTCGCGATTTCGAAGAAATTGTATCGACTAATGTTTTTTGGGATGAAAATTCTGTAAGCATATAGACTTTTACAATAAACAACAATTATTTTATTGCAGGGTTTACTTCACAATATAATGTAGACTAAAATAAATAATTAATATTAATCTTAATATAACATTTGAATACTTTGTTTTTAAAAACTCATCTTTCTTTTTTAAGGAAAAAAATAATGTCCACTCCAGTGCGTATATCGAATTCCGAATATGGAAACAGGGTCGAGTAAATTTAGAATCATTAGTACAAAAATTAAAGGCTGCTGTTAGACATGCGAACTGGGACCTAATTACTGAATATAATTTCTTACCAACGCCATTAGCTGAAGCCATTTCTGAAGAAGTTGCTGATGAGGAAGCCTTCTTCAGTACATCTGATCCTTCTGAGCCAAACAGCTATGACTTAGGCAAATACTTATATGATTATACTTTGACAATTTCAATTAAAATAAATGATGAATAATACAAAAATACACAATCTAACATTCAAAAACAAATTGTTGAATATATGAGTAAACGTTTTATTTATACAATAGTTTACTTTATATTGACCTGAATTGGTCAATAAATGTTATTATTATAAATTATATAATCTATCTTATTTCACCATGCTATAAAATAATTATAATGAAGTATCAAAATTATGTACTTTATTAAGATTGATTTAAATAAGTTTGTGTATTTTTTCAAAAAAAGTTTTTATAGTATATGACTTTTATTTTTTTATTCTATTACTCAAATTAAATTTTATGACATTAGGCGAAAAGGGAAGATTAAGTAAAGTTTACTATACAACATTGCCATACTGGTTTCAATTTGCTCTCGATATATCAGTACCGGCAATGAAAAAGCATGTAATAAGCTTAGAACGACGACATTCGCTATCTGTGATTCTTAAAGAACTCCAAAATCTTGTACATAGCCATGCATTAGATACAACAGCACGAACGTTTGTACAGTGGAGCAAACAACCTTTTCTAGATGTTGCTACAGCAACTGATGAATTGCTTTACTGTAAAACTATAGATAATGTGGAAGGAAGTATCAAATGGCTGTCCTATGCGGCAGAATTAGAAAATGCGGATAACATCGTTTATCTGCCATGCGATCCTAACAAAGAGGATCCAGGAATGTCAACTATGAGTATTTTAGTAGCAAGAAATTTCAAACAATGGAAAGCTTCATTTAGCAGTGAAATTGATAAAGAACAGCTTATTCCAAAAGGTTTTTTTTAATATATATAAACATTATATTTTATCAGCAGTATTATATCATTTTTTATTAAAACTAACAATTCTTGGATGTTTAATAAATTATAGTAATTATATTAATTAATTTTCAGATCAAAAACTTCTTCAAAAGTTTAACCCGTTAATTCTAGACAAAACATTTGTACCAAGACAACGATTACTTTTTGCCAAAATTCAAAATGAACATGTACGTATTATAAAAAAACCTGATAGAATATCTTATGAAATTGAACAATACTTTTTTCTTAACAGATTGTCCTTTATATGTATAATTGGTCGAAAGAACGCTCAGAAAAATTAATAAAACAAATAACCAATCTGGGATTATGGCTTTCATCAAGATCTAATTTATATTCTAATGTAATAATGCAAAAGTTAGGTATATTTCATCACCAGCCAATGCAAAATTATGGACCGGAAGAACAAAATAATTCTCAGTACTATCAAATAATAGATATGGAAGGTCTGGCCAAATTTCCAAATGCTCAACATATAGATAGTAAAGAGTGGCAAAGGATAAACAATCGTGTACAAACGGGTAAAAATACTTCGTGGAATCAGGTGATGAGGCAGGTTATGCGTGATGCTAAACCAAGCGGCCAATATCCTCCAAATACTATTGATCCTGTTGTTAAAGCTGCTTATGATTTTCAAGAACTCCGTCATAAAGAAAAAAAATCAAAAGGTACTTGTATAGGTCATTAATATTATCGTTTATATAAAACATAAAAATATTATGCATATATATTTTGGATATAATTTTAATTTTATATTTCGTAATGAATTATTTTCAAGCTAATCATAATTTTCAAATAATAATTTAAAAAATCTTCTTTCTAACAGATGATTTAAATAAATTGCATACAATGTGGCAAAGTCGTAGCGCTGTGCCAAATATTCCAATTTCATTAGCTACTCTGAATACTTTTAAACAGCATTCGCGTTTAATTCATTACTGTCACACACCTTTACTCTTTTTACCATCTTGGCGATTGCAGTCAGCAGCCACCAGAGATCATTCACTCACACCGCCACCGTTTTCTTTAGCTTTTAATACGGAACGTTCAAGAACCACTGATATATCGAATAAAAAAATTATTTCTGAATGGCACAAGGATATATGCGAATTGATGTTATCAGAATATAAACAGTACATTCAAGTACTTGGATTTAATCCTATCCTGATAGAATCGCATCAAAAAAAGTAAATCTTTTTTTTTCATCATTATACTTAAAAATTAGAACCGCTAAATATGTTTACATTTACAATGCTTGAACGACTGTAAATTAACTTTTTAAAGAGCTTTGGTTATGAAAGAAGACTTGTAAATATCAATAAATTTATTTACAGAGATGAAAGTGGAGCCCTAAATCAAGTATTCTACTTAAAAAAGTCTATGCTTGGTGGTGTACTGTTGTTTGAAATTAAATTGATTGAACCATTTTTTACCGTTCAATTAAGAGTAATAGAATGCAGTCGATTACAAGCCAAATCGAGTAGCGCTTTAGTCAATCAGGTAAAATATTTATGTAATCAAAAGTTTTTATCGAATTATTTAAATTCAAAATAATTTTTCTAATGATTCTCTTTTTAGTTTATGCTAAGTTTTATAGATGCTTGTGATAAAATAAAAGTAAATATGCATTTGCACTCCTTCACATACGATTTTCATTTACGATGTATCCATTCTTATATTGCTGGAAATTCTCAATGGTCGTTACGGCATGATTATCATCTTACGAATTTTTTAGATGATTTTCATAAATATTATAGCAAAGCTCCAAATTATGCAAGGAATTTAATTCATAGTGGTAAGTAATTTTGGCCGTAAACTTCTTTTCTAATAAAAAATAAAGCTTACACACGTTTTATTCTGCATGCATTATTCAAATACGTAAGATTTTAATGGCTCTACCATATTGGTTAAATAGTAGAATACATTAGATATCAAATATTATTAATTCCATGCTTTTTTATTTCGATTCCAGGTGTCGTAACCGTAAACAATCTAGTAACACCCGCATACACTTTATACCAATACCTGCTCTCTCATGAGAAGACATACGGCATGCAAGTATTATCTATGACCGACGACACAGGCAACTTGCATCGCAGTGAATACGTCCTCGTTAAATTACAAAGTACACCCCTTGTGAGCTATCTCGACGCTCAGGATACTAAATATACGGATGACTTCGATGTCGCACTGATAGTCACCTGGTTAGAACAATTTGCTGAAACGAACAGCCGCGAGATCACGTTAAAATACTATCTGATGCTGACCAGCAAGCGAGAATTGTATCCGAAACGCGAAGTCGAAAATAATAATAAGATTGGCAAATTTCGACCGGTCTACAGCGTAATGAAGTCGATGGCCAATTCACAGATAGATACCCTATCGGACTCGAGTCCCATATCGACCACTTCCTCTTACATCGGTAAGCAGTCGAAGAATGAATTCGTTACGAGCGCAGGTGATTTGCGACTTGAGGTAAGTAACTTCTGTCTATTTTCATGTTTATTTCTTTTTGTGCATACAGTAAAAAATATTGATTTAATTTGTTAAGAGAAAACATTATCTTCACTCAATTGCTTTTCAAACTTTTGCCATATTTTGCTTCGATAATGTATGTTATAGCTCATCTCTTAACTGTTATTTTACTGTATTGACCTTTCCCGTGGCTTTTTTGATGGATTCGGTTCTTTTTTTTGTAACTCAATAATCAGATTTCAAATCCTGAACTTCGGTGCCCAAGGCTACGAAATGTGTCATTGGGCATCTAACTGGTTTTCTTTCCACTCCACAGGCATATAAAAATATTATCTGGGAGAATGTGGGGTGGATGAATAGGACACGTGAACTAAATGAAACAAAACAAAAAATTATTATATTATTCCAGGAGATGGCGACCGGAGATACAATTGGTTCCTTGCGAAAGCCTGATTACGATGAATCGGAAAATGCGGACGGCAATGTAAATAATCCACAAGCGCCTACACCACCCCCGGTACCCGATTCCCCCATCGCCGCCCACGTTCTTCACTCCTCGGCTTCTTCGGCCAATCTTAGCCAAATACGACAAGAATCGATCAACTACCTCGGTTATTATTCGTCGCACGAGCAGCTTATGCAGCAGCTCATTCTTTCGCAGGCAAACGCGGCACAGCAGCACATAACGAACATGATCGAGCAGGGAGCGCTACACTGCAGGACGCATTTACTCTGGAATCGTTTATTAGAAAGCAAATCCTCCATGACGTTCGCCGAATTCGCAGAATTGCGATCGCTGGCATCTGTCGAGCCATTGTCGAAGGTCGACCCGAGACTGAGCCCCTTTCTCAATCAGCCAATGTCTTGGTACCAAGCGCTTGCCAAAGTTCTGCAGAACAAGTATCAAGAATATCACAAGCAGTTTAATGCTCCCGATGGAAATATAATGCACCATTTGATTCTGCATCCAAACTATGTGCAGGCCTTTATGATGCTGACGATTGATTTGCATACATCTAGAGGCGTAAGTATTCATAAACCATTTAAGAAATACACAAAAAATTTTTTTACTTTTTGACATTCAAAAAAGCTTAAAAACAAATATTGAAGTAAATAGCAATCTCGTCGTTAAATTGAAAAAGTTTATCAATATAAATACAATTTACTCGTAATTTTAAATATTGTCTAAGTACTATAAACAGTAAAAAAACTCATTTAAATTATTATGCAAGTAATGTTTCATTCTAACTTTGCTTGATTTAATTTTTTAATCAATATTTAAATTTCCGTAATAAAAAACCTTTCTTATAAATATTTGAAAAATATGTACACAACATTTTTATTCGATTCAATAATTTTTTTTTTTATTTCAGGAAATACATGTTGTATATCGAAAATCTGAAGAAATAATAAGTACCCCATTCACAATCGGCGATATATACAGTTTAATTGAAGACTTTGTTAATACTTGTTGCTTCCATCTATGGGCAGGATTTTACTCTTAAATATAAATATTGCCTTTTTTTATTTAAAATGTTTGTTATACGTTCTTGTAAATAATAAAGCGAACTATTTTCTTGTTACTAATTTATTTATGTTTCACTAAATACCTCAATAGAATCAATAATTAAAGGTAGTTTTGAATGAAATAAAAAGTAGATTTATGTACAGAAATGTTTTATTCTTAAATTATGCACAAATTGCAATCAATACAAATGTATCTGAAACAAGCAAGTTGGGGGATATCTCAGTTTTTTGCCGCCTTACAATAATATAGCGTACAATCTCAGATGTTAAAGAGGGGCAGCTACTCCATATAAATAACAATTATACGAGTTTCATTAACCGGCGTACGTTTTTTTCATTATTATTCTTTTTCTCACTTGATTTAGTATCCGTTTTCACAATAATTATCAGACACGTCCGATCGGTTGTTGTCATATCCGGAAGAAGAAATACCACAGTTTTTTTATTTATTAAATTGAACGATGCTTCAATTTAACTTGATCGTTGGCCATATCTATTTTTTTTATAGCTCTTGGTACAATAAAGCTAATTTATTTGTTCAAACATCCACATTTCTACCAAGTTATAATATAGTTATAAAGGTATGCGCGCACACGCTACGTCTTCGCTTCAGCTAGATATCATAAAAACATGTATCATTCCTTCTCTCTGGCACATCATACATTGGTATCGCTAAGTATAAGTTTACTTTTTCTCATAAATCACGTGAAAACAATTGCATTGTGTGAGACCTGGGCGGTGGCTGAATTATCGAATAATTATGTTAGTCGACAAGTTACAGCACTTACGTACATAACGTAACTATAATAAAGAGAAAAACGAGAATTCAAAAAATATAGAAAACTGGAAAAAACAGCGAAAAGCTTACACAACGACGGATAAACAGCTAAGTAAAAGTGAACCAACCCTTTGCATACTCAAGCGCCACTTTTTTCTCGCGTCCAGCTCAACGTGTGCAGAGGCCGCCTTTTTATTTTTTGTAATCTCTTTTTTATACTTTTATAATCTTATCTTTAGCCAATTTATCGGCGAATATTTTATAAACTAATCAAATAATTAGCACTCATTGAAACGTAAAAATCTAGTGTTTGTATCTCAAGTAACTACTAGTAATGATAAACGAAAGAAAAAGAAAAGAAAAATTCAATCATGTACAGCAAAAATGGGAGTAACATCATTGGGATACCATTTTAACCAGGATTCACTACAGCTGCCGTTTCTCTCTCTTTATTTTTCCAATCTCTTTTTGCTCTACTTCTTAACTTTTACATATTATTTATTATTTTTTGTCGAACGGATGTTGAAACCTTTGAAATAACGGGGGACTCCGCATTTTTAACGGTGGCAATACCCACTTCTCTGATCCTGTCAATATGTTAAACTTTTAGTCCACCGTAATTCACGTTATTAAGGTGAATTCACTCCAGACGTTAATTGACGCAGGAGCCCATGTTTATTCAATTAGACTTGCCTTCATTTTTATGAAAATTTGTTCTAGTGAAAACTCCAGATTTCTTTTAATGTTTGTATCTGGATGCGGGTCGCCAACAGCGGGTCACCGTCAATCGAGAGTTGAAGTATAAAAAATGAGGCACAGTTTCACAATCACGGGGAACAATCTCTCCACATTTTTAAACCGAATTGTGCGGCCGCTGCTGCTACTGACTCCCAATGAGTGTGTCCGTATATTGAATTAACGACGGTGCTCCTTTAATTTGAAGCCACGTCGTTTTTTTAAACTAAACCATGCATGAATATTATATGTGTCCATAAATGATTTTTTTATTTTTTTTTTGTAATCCTTTTTTATCTTTAAGGAGAATGACCGTCGATTATAAGTGTCGTTAATTGTTTTTTATTCTTATCGGTAGCAAACAGTCTTAATGACGAGCATAGGTTAATCTTCATGTCGCGTTTCAAAAATCGTGTGTAGTCCATTAGTGAGTAGAGGTTAATGCGTCATGTTGCGTGCTGATGTAGGTAGTTCTGGGTTTACAATATACATTTTTTATATATATAATATATATATATGTATATAAATATATATACATGTATATATGTATATATTTATATATCGTGTCTTGGGCAGTTCTTACTTTTCTTTTATTTATTATTTTCTTACTCATTCTTTTTTCTGACGTTCATGCTTATTTTACCTTTTGCCTTAGATAATTTTTTTTAAATCTTCTACGACTTATCGTATTTAAAAAAAAGTCTATATTTTCGCCCATATGTATTTGTCCCTTGTAAACAATTGCTCTCTTCCATCAGTTCGTCTTGTGGGTGTTCGCCTTTTAACCGTCCCAAAAATAGTAGAGACCTTAGCCACTGGTACCATTGACCATGGCCTCCTTGGGTTTGCTGTTCTGAGGAGTGCGTGAATAACGGGATCTTTGCTCTCGTTGACCTTTGGGGCCCTGCTGGTTAGTAATATTCGACGATGCTGAAATGTCATTGCTTGACGGCACTACCTCTTTGTTCACTACATTCGAACTACCTGATTGATCGACTTGGCCAGCACTACTGCCTGAAAGCATAGATTAAAAATATATAGTATTTTATTTAAATATGTAAAATAATATATATATATATATATATATATATATATATATATATATATATATATACACACACACACACACACACATGTATGTATATTATATATTATATTATAAGGCTTATAAATAAGTTTAATTATAACAATGAAATACTAAAAAATATAAATTCTAATTGTATAAATTACTATAGATTAAATTGATTTTATTTAACATATAATTAATAACGACATTCTAATTAAAATATTTGTTACCATCAAATGATACTATTTCTAAGTGTAACTATAACAAAATATATTAATTGAATTTCGATATTCTTCACACATTTTTGTTTTCAAATAAAACTTTTTATTAAAATACTATTATATAGATAATAATGGCTCTTATCATAATTGTACTCATCTAAAATTCAGATATGTTCATACAACGTGTGCGCATACACGTACACACCCCCGTCCACCCACTCGCACATACAAAATACGCGTCATAATATAAACTCATACATATCCATGCTTCAATTGACATTATTGAATATACTTTAGACCTTAAAAAACATCAATTGTTATTTAAATATTTTTGTTTTCAATGAATTATCATACATTTTAAAGTTTCCATTTAGTAAATTTCATTATTTGTATGCTATCAATATTCTAAATTACCTCGACGACTATGGGACGGAGTATTACTTCGCTGACGATATCGCCGTATGCGTCTTTTAGATCCTCTGGAAACACCTTCCATACTCGATACTGACTCTACATTAGGACAAACCATTGTGACCATCTATTAGTTCCAAATATTTTTTCTTTTTTCATAAACCTATCGTTATGTAAAACATAACTCGTGTAGATTAGTAACAGGCATTGAGTTAATGCACCCATTTATAAATTCCACAAAGCAAGATGGTTAGATGGTCACAAATGTTTGTTTTATTTCTAGAGGTATTTTAAAAGCATTCAAAAATCGAAAACATTCTTTTTAAGGTAATATTGTCTGAATGATAGAAATTAACATCAATTATTTATAATATACCAAAAAATAATTAATAAATTTGAAATTTACAACGAATATAAATATTTGTAGATTTAATAAATAAAACTACTTACTTAATTCAAAATATTATTTTATTTCAATTACTGTTGTAAATAATAGTATTAAGGCTTCTAAAATTTTGATATTGAACTATCAGACAATATCCCTTAACTAGTAAATGTTAACAGCGCATTTGATTAACATGCAGGACGCACATGCTATGTAAATTATGAAAAACAGACACACCAGAAATGATATTAACTTATTTTAGAAAAGTATTCCTACCTCGGTCAATGCTAGAAACATCTTGACTGTCCAGTACTGTGTCCTCGTCATCTGTGGTTCGGCGTCTATCGTCCCTACGATCTCTGCGTTGCGCAGGACGACCACCCCCTTGTCTACCGCTATAACTGGTACCTCCAGCGCCCGAACCTCCTTGTCCACCCTGGTGATGTCCACCTCTTGGTGGTAGATCACGAACACGATCTTCGTTATTGTCCATATTATCTCGACGCATGCCTTCAATACATTTTTTTTATTATTAATTTCTACTTAGATAATAAAATTCGACGCTTAACGATAGTAAGTAAATCAATGCCTTTACCGCCTGAGCCAACGACTGCTCAAATATATTTAAATTAAATTGGAATGATAATGAAATTATACATTAAAAATAATTGTCAACAGCAATTATTATAACTATCTTGATAGATCTAATAATATTTTCTTTCATTAACATTTCTTTGTTGCTAATTATTACGACATTAATAACTAAAATATAATATAAAATAAGGAAAATATTCTATAATAATATATTGCAAATTATAATTACCACTATTATGCCTTGCAGGAGCTCTACCTCTGCCTCCACGTCCCCTGGATTGCCCTCCTCGCCCGCCGCGCGTATTACCACTTTCTTCTTGACCCATTGGCACACCTCGTCTTGCAGGTTGGAAATTGTGCATTGGTCCTGTATTTGATCCATGCATGCTTCTTAGCTTCTGGTCAATTTCCAGTTTTTCTTGCCGCAATTGTTCCACTTCCTATATAATTAATAATTTAAATTCAACCAAAATCGTAAATAAAATTTCTTGTTGTATTCATTATATAAATTTTTATAAACTGTTTTTTAGGAATTGTGCTTAAGTAAAGAGAATTAATTAATTAATAATATTTTATTTATCACTTATTAATATTAATTTGAAAAACACCATGAAGTAATACAACATATGATAAGAAAGATAAAAAAATGATTATCACAGGCTTGAAATTTAATTTATAAATTAATAAAAATTAACCATTATTATACATTACAAAAGATTTCTCTACCTTAAGATGGGCTAAATGATATTCCAAAAGAACTTTGGCGTTCGAAATACTCTCAACTGTGCCTACAAAAACGAAAGGTACTTGACCTTCTTCTCTTGGAATAGTTGGTTGAGGTTCATTGTCGCCTTCGATTTTAACTCTTACCTAAAATATTGTATTTTATTAGTAACAATAATTTTTACTGCTTACAATCTAATACTTGTTAAAAGTATAAGAAGTATTAAGCATACTTACAACTCCACTTTTATCCACTATTTCTTGGATAATTCTTCCATTTTTACCGATAACCTTGCCTACGAGAATACGGGGAACTTGAATTGATTCTTCACTATACTCCAACATGGAACGAGCTTTCTTTACTGCATCGTGCGTCTGAATAACAATAAATTATATTAACATTAATCACCTATTATAAAAATATATTTTATTTCAAAACTTAAAATCATGAAAAACAAGCATTTGCGTTATGTAGTAGAAATTTACAACTATTCTAAATAATTAATAAATAATATTAAGTTTCATGTAATTTTTCAAAATACTTAAAAATTGATAATATAATTTACCTCTCCATAAATTTTGAAAGTACAAGAATTTTCTTCCAATTCAATATTAGTAATTCCATCTACTTTTCTCGCCTGTTGTATATTTGCTCCATGAGCACCTATAGCAAGACCCATAAGATCCTCCCTAACATTAAATTCATCTGTAAACCTATAAAAATACATACTTTTACTTTATATTTTGTAAAATAATTTTATTTTACATTATTACAAATTCAACTAGAAAATTATATAACTGAACCAAGCTGAAAGAGATTAAAAAATTAATTTTTAATTTTTAAAAAATATTTCAAAATTTAGTAATTTTTTAATTGATTCCTTCAGCATGAATTTGTCAAAAACATGCAAACACACATGCATTACAAGCAAAAAGTGCATACATACAAATATAAAACTTTTCATTTTTACCAAAACTGATCGATGCTTTGTATTAAAATTTTTATAATTACAAAAAATTTTCCAAAGTTTTAAATAGTCAAATAAGAGCAAAAACTAGGACCAAAATACTAGGCATATTTTTTAAATTTATGTCATTTAAAAATTATTGACTTTTGATTATTAGATAAATCTAATACAAATTACCATTGTAATAATGTTATAAGACAAGGGACAAGAAGATGGGCTATCATGTATGATTTCATAATTTTTGTTTAGCTTTTATCTATTATTAAAATTATATCTATATCTAACAAATTAAAACAATAGAATGTAAAAGTTAGCTAAAATTTTTTAACAAGAGATATAATTGTTTAGAAATAGGGATATAATTGTTTAGAAATCTACCATTTTTCACCAGACATTATATTATTTTGCATACTTTGCAATATTTACTAAAGGAGCATATCTCAAACAATTTAAGAAAATTTTTGTGTACAAAGTGTGATTGAAGCATACATTTGTCACTGATACTACACGGCTTTGTAGCATGCACATCAAATGTGTATAATCATCAGAATAAAAACTTTAGAATCTCCAAGATGTACAGCAGTGTAAGATTGTATAAAAATACAATAAGCTAACTTGTATGGTCTAAACCACACAGCACGAATCTCACCTTGAATTTGCGCTCACTCCTGTCTCAAAGTCTGAGACACGTTGATATACAAAGTTTGAAGGTCTAAATTTGCTGAAATAAGAAAGAAACCCTGATATAACAGTGAGGTCCTAATTTCAGAATATCTCAAATTCAGAAGTATTAGAACATATAATTATTACTTGGATGTATGATTATATTTATCTATTATTTGATAAATAAAGTAAAGGATAATAGATTAAGGAAAAAGGAAACGGTTCTAATCCTTTCTACGTTACCGACTTTAAATTACTATGGAATAATTATAATTTCTTCGATTTTTCTAATAAATACTTAAAAACTTATCAATTCAGAAAAGATATAAAATAATAATAATTTTTTAAAACTTAGTTATTTCATGTCACAATGCCTTTTCACCTACTAGCGACCACTATTAAGGATCTTTTTATTGTTTAGCATGAGAATCATATTTTCAATTTTCTTAAGAAACTAAGAATTAGCCCCCCCCCCCCCAACACCGAAAAAATACGATGCCTAGACCAAATGTCTCCGGAAATTTCGTCATCACGGGAAATCAAACTCCAGGCTTTAAACAGCCTTGTTTTAAGTGACAAAGCCCGAAGTTTACGTATAGACATAAACAAGCCGATGTCTTTTCTGCCAAGCCAAACATGGCTTTAATACATTGTTATTATTCACAATTTCAGTACAATATAATTGATTATTTCCATTTATAGTAATTGAACTACATAAAAAAATATAATAAAATAATTCTATTGACAATGTTAAAATGATTCTAAAATTTCACTCATTAACCAATATACAGGCTCAGTATTTTAAAAGAAAAATTGATGAAAATATAATAGATTGAATACCAAAAGAGATGAAATTACAAGAGCATTGAAAAAAGGAAAAAAAAGGGAAAAAAAAGAAAAGAAAAGAAAACAAGAAATAGTATAAAATTTAAGTCGGTAATGTTGGGAGCATTAGCATTGTTTCACGTTTTTTCGTAGAAAGTTACTAAATATATTAAATATATAAGGATATTGATTTTTTTTTGCTACCACAAAAATCTGAAAAGTTACTGTATTCATTTAGCATAAAACTTTTTGTTACTATTTACATTTTTAAAATTTAAAATTGATTTTATGAAAAAATGATTAAAATTTTATGAATTTTCTTTATAATTAACAAATGGGGTAATAAATAATCTAAATAAATTGTTTTATAAAGATTAAAAAATTTTCATTTGTATTTTTTTTTTAATTTTCCAATGATGTAAAATTAACAAGCTGTTGGTACAAATCTGGAATTTTAATATTCCGAAATCGGGGTTCCTCTACAACTTAAAAGCAACTTGAAGTATTTAGACACAAAAAGATAGCCCTATCCCACGCCCTTGCCATTCTGTCTGTTTGCTGGTGTATGACTTAATGGACACATGTCTTCTATTTTAGATCTTTATTACTCCATTCGTTCAGATGATCCCTGATTTGGTGTACACGAGACAAACACCGCATGCGCAAAATTTGTCACATTGCTTGGCCAAAAAGCAGCTACTTTTTATTAAGCAAAACATTGGACGAATTTTTTTAGAAGTGACTATACAATTATTTTTAAGTATTACCAACAAAGCATCGATCATCTTGGGTTAATGTTGATGAGTTTGAAAATTCGCGATCAATTTTCTAAAATTACTTTATTATTAAAGGAAAAATAAAAATAAACAAAACAAGACAATTAATGCAAAAAGTTCATTCACAGTATTTTCATAGCTTCATAAGCATTGTATTAAAAATTGGAAAGTGTTAGGGTAGTGAGTTAATAATAGATTTTAAAAGGATTAATGTATACTAAGTATCTAGAATAAATTTTAATTAAAGTTAAAATTTTAAATTTACTGAATAAAATGACATAAAAACAGTATAAAAGATTATACAATATGATTGTAATAAAGCGTAATTGAAGATTTCATAAAATTAAAAATATTCTGCGCTTTGATACAGAGTAACTTTCACCTTTGCTAAAAACGCAAATTACAGACAGGATGGTAGCGAGGACAGTGAATTTAATGTCTGTACATGAAGATGTATTAGTAAATCTCTTTCATGGATATAAATAACGCAAAAGAAAGGGAATATTATAATAGATATAGGTTGTTAAAATGATTGACTACTCACACTCCCACTGTTTGAAGTTTGGTTGATTCCAGCTGACGAGCTGCTTCTTCTGTCCTTTTTAATAGAAGAACCTTGAAAAATAACATGAAATTTTCTTACACATGAATCATATTTAAAAAGGAATTAGACAGCTTTATATTTAAATATTAAGTTGTGGTAAGATAAAAATCTGATTACATCATTATTTGAAAACAATTTTTTATTTAATTGTTATAACTTGATAAAATATATAGCAAAAATTAATTAAATTACCTTTTGTGATAAATTACGAAAATGCATTTCTTGGATCATACTGCAATGTCGACGTATATTCTCATGTTGGGAGATGGCCAGCAGTACTCCCCGTTCAGGCACATATCGAAAGACAGCAGCTCCAATTACTTTTTGAAATTCCTTGTGTACATTATCCATTTTTGCACTAAAAAGTAAAGAGAACAATGAAAAAATTAACATATTTAGCAATAATTCAGCCATTTATTAAATATGTTTAAGACAATTGTTCTAAATTATTTATAAATATGCAATTTATAAATATTTATTTAATAACTTACAATTCTCGCAATTCTTCAGGTACTTCTATTTCGATCTTATGAAATGTATTTTTTTCAATAGGAGGATTTGGATTTTTTGGTCTTAATCTCTCACTAACAACAATTTCGGAATATGCACGGTCCCATCCTAAATATTCAATTACTTGAAATCCACCCTTAGTCATCTGTAAAAAAATAAATTGTTTAATCAAATTACAAAATTTTGATACAAATATTCATGCCAACTTAACATAATGATAAAAATTTTAATTTATCAAATGTATTAATTTATTTCAATAAATATATTAATTAATTCATACTAACGTTAATCTTTGCTCTCCACCAACCACTTGCCTCCTGGTCATTTGCTCGAGTAAAAACCTCAACTTCCTGTTGTTCTTGGAACTCAGGTTTGAGATTTTCTTTTGGAGGTAGACGAACATTAGAAAAAGGGAATTTAGACTCTGGTTGCCAGCTGATAAAATAAAAAATCTTTTATAATACCTAACCTAAGAATACCAATTTCTATACAATATATATTTTTATTTATTACTCCATTTAAAATCAATAATATATCAAAATGCTTACAAATTATTTATTATCAACTACTAATTGTTCAATGCTTGCACAATTCATTAAATCAACTCTGAAGCTTGCTTACTAAAATTTTTTGTTTTTATTAATCAATTCTACATGAATGCATTTACTTATTTTAATATTTCATAATTTAATTTAAACGCTACAATTTTTGTTTTATAATTTCGTTGGAATATTCTCAAAAAGAATCAAGATTTTTTTTGTTCATAAACAAATGAAACAAAATTTAACAACTTACTCATTTTCGAAAGCCACGAGAACTTCCTCGTCAAATACATCCCTGACAAAGGCCTGTAAGACAAAAAACAGTAGTTCAGACGAAAATTTTAAATCATCGTCCTACCTACGCCAGCCGCGTGCAAGATTCCCAAAAAAGGTGTTTGCGCCTATACTAATACGGCTTCCGCGGTACATGCCGCGGTGCGACCATACACTTAACATAAATGATTAAAAATTGGTTGGACCCGACGTTTAATAATCACAATTACCAAAATTTTTAAGATCTCACGCATAAAATTATATGCTAAATATTCTAAGCAGTTATCTATATCAATCTAGCAATAATGAACAGTAATAGCGTAAAATATATTCAAATATTTCATTAGGAAATTTCAATAAAAGTTGTAGGCGTCGAAGCCCAAGGCCTGAGAGTTGATAAAAAAAAAGTATAATAAAAAGAAAAACGAAAACCGTAAGCGAGAATATCGCGATGAGAGCGACAGAGGCGGAGGAGGCAGACATTGCTTTAGGAGGGTAACGCGCGGCTAGAGGATGCAATATATAGGAGCAAGGAAATGACCCTTCGTGAAGCTAAATTACAGAATTCCGCTGCAAAGGTAATTTCGCCCCTTCAAGGTACGACCGGGGAGTCCAAGTCATGGCGTCGGAGGTAGTCGCGGATCGAGCTCCACCGTATATATACCAAAAGAGGGAAAGAGTGCGCGCGAGCGCACCGGGACGATTCGTATTAAAGTACGAACGCGTAGCCGGATAAAAGGTAACCGGTGCCGGCGGTGTGCCCGGGCCGCTCGAACACGAGGTCGGACGAGCCTCACATGCCCATACTTTACGTACAAACGCACCTTGTAATACGCTCCGTTTTCGCCGCATACTTCGACTGCGAGATCCTCCATCTTGCTTTTGTGTGGTGACGGGCCCGTCGTCGACGGACACGGCTCTCCTCGGCTCCCCTGCGCGCGCGGAGTCGCTACTTATTCTGCGTGTGTGCTGTGCGGCGGCAGCGCGCGGCGGTGGCAGCGGCGGCGTTCGCAGCGGTGTGGGATATACTAGGTGTGTAATTGTGTATATAGGTATATACGGGGAATACTCTGTGATACGCGGACGCGAGATGTGCGCGAGCGAGAAACGCCAGCGGTACACAGGTTTGCGCAACAGAGAAGACAGAGAGACGTGGTGAGTGAGCGCTCCGGACGGAGACCCGCAGTCGGCAGGCGGAGACCAGGAAATTTTACACGACGAGCATCACGATTCACGATGAGCGAGCATCCATGACTGCGGGAGCTACCGCGGAAAGCGCTGCTGTCGCGTATGCAGTCTGCGCGTGCTCCAACCGCCGAGCTCTTCGCACTGATTCGTGCTAAAATTAAAGCAGTAATGCACGAAAATTTTTAAATTTTATGTGCACGCTACTCAGAATTTCATTTATACAATTAAATTAGACAATTTATTCTTTTCCAATTTATAGCGAATTTAATTTTATATCTGTTATAACTAGCTACTTATGTATATTGGTATGCGAAGATTAAATATAACAGTTAATGTCTGACTGCAATTGGGTTAGAGTTTCATCCTTACAGTTTCAATATGAGGAATAAAAAAAAAACAATGAAAATACGTGAAATTGGTAGTAACTTATTATAATAGTCAGACAAGGATTATGAAGAAGCTATGAGCAGATTAATGTAGGCTTAGCAAACTACTACTATAGTACTACTATATTTGATATATTGAACAATTTAGCGCATGTTGAGCCTGCGGTTTATAACATATCGGTTTTCTTTTTACTATAAACCGCAAAATTATGGGTGAAGTAAAATTATATGTAAGGTTCAGATTTCTGATTTTGTGAAATTTTTGACATTAAACTTAATAAAATTAATTTTATTTTGAAGAAAAATTTATTAATCAAATTCATTTTAAAATGTTTCTTTATTCGTTTGACACGAAGAGTAAAGTATATAATATACAAAATTATTATAATAATTTTTATTATTTTATATAATAGGATTATTATTTATCTAGTATTACTAGTAACATGAAGTACATATGATAATTGTTCACTTAATATTTCTTAAATCCAAATGTGTCTCAATTTTTTCCTGCTCAAATTTAATTAGTATAAAATTAACTAAGTATGATTAATATTTAACTAATTTTCAATGCTTTATAATTTTTACATTTTCTATTAAAGTTTATAATAATATTATTAAATGAATTTAAATAATTTATAAATTAATTATTGTAAATAAATAAAAATACTTATTTAATATGTATAATTACATTTAATTTAAATAATTAATTTATTAAAGTTTGCAGCAATTTCATAAAACATAAAAAAATAATTTGAGAAAAAATAACAATAATTACATAACATTTTAGTTCGTGGCATTACAATATCATGAAATAATATAAATGTGCAGGTCAATCCAATATTATAAAATAATATAAAAAAAAGAACATTAATTACAGAAGAATCTAACAGTTCAATTTTTACCATTAATAACCCACTATCTTTTTGTAACAGATTAGATTATATTAATATTATATATTTTCAAATTTGTTTGAACTACGATTTTAAATAATGAACAAAGTATATCATAATAACTCTAAAATTCACTATGGCTTGATTTTATGGTGATTTAATAACAAATTTTGACGATTTGAAACTAACTCTATTAAATAATAAAGACGATGATGTGCATATATGTATAGAAAGACAGTCCTTAGCTACTCATTTCTTTATTCAAATCATAGTTGTATTTTACTATTTATTGAATAACTTTAATTTATTATGTGTCTTGATCAAATTTAAAAATTTGATTAATAAAATTATACAAAAAAATGAATTTTTGAAATAATTCTAGAATTGTTATAAATATCAAACTGAACGCTGAGTTTTAAATATGTATTAATGTGTCCTGAATAAAATGTCAAAAATATATATTTTTTAAGCTAAGAATTTGTCCGGTATAAAATATTAACTGTTCTTCTTTTTTAAACGATTGCGCTTTAAACAATGTTCTACCCTGTTCAACAAAATAGGGACCTGCGGATTCTTTTTTCTATGGATCATAATAAATTAGAAAAGTCTTTTGTTGCTCAAAGACATATTATTAAAAATGTGGGAAAGATACTCAAAACGCAGACTGTTAACATATGTTTAATAAATCAATTTGATAAATCAGGCTATTTTACATAATGCTATACAAAATCGAAATGAAATATAATTAACTTTTAAAAAATCAATTCAACTAAATATAACATTGAATAGAGTATCATTAAAATCAAAAACCATAATAATCTCATTTTGGTATTCATTTCGGAAAATGCAAAAAAAAATTATAATGTTTGAAAAAAATCAACTTAAAAACGACCGTGTATCACTCACAGAAGTGATCGCAGGATTTATATAGTTATATCTATTATTTATATCTATGATACAAATAATGAGAAAAGAAATTTAAAAAATTCAAAACCTAAATTTTTTAATTGTCTCATTTCCATACTATACGTACCTCGTTCGACAAAATTTATTTGAAATTCGGCAGGAGGATAAAATATGAACAAAGTGCATCATAATGAACTAAAATTTAATTAGTTTGTAATGTATTTACTGTATACTGTATACATATTTTCTTCTGAAGTAGAATATCAGTTTTATGTAGTTGAAAAAGAAGGCTTAATTTTACATATAAATTTATGTATCAATATGAATTTTCTTAATATATCTACTAAGAATATTTGAACTGAGAATGATAATATAATTATATTTTTGGGGTGCTGATTACGATGATCCTAGTGATTTTTGACGCAAATTGAATTCTTTTGATGAAACTCGTGATAAATTCATAAAACCCATGTTATCTGAATATTTTTGAATATTTAAAAAAGTGTTGTAAAGGAAATTTGTACAGTTTTTTCAGATACATTTATTGTGTTCTATATAGTTTTTCTGTCAAAAATATAGTTTTTGAGAAAACTGTAATAATGATAATGAGCATATATTCTGTAAAAAACAGTATTGATACATCAGGGACATATCACATGGTTGTTACCACGCCACTATCTGATCAGCAGCAACAGCAAGAACCGGGCCTAGAAATATCACATCGCTAAAAAATACATATAGAATGTTTAAAAACTTTATTTAAAACATTTTCATACTTTCAACGAGATAAATTAAAAAAAATCGTTTTTATGGTGTTTAGTAACAATTCGTTGCTTACACTAAAAGTTACTACAAAATTCGTAACCAGCATCTTATAAAAACGTCTTGAATTTCGAGATCTTTCAGAGATAAAATAACAAATAATGTAGGAGAATAGATTATTAATTGTTTATAGCTAAGGCTTATAGCAATATAGCAGAATATAGTAATTAATTAAATTAGGACTATATATATACACAATATAGAACAGCTAGTAGGAAATTGTAAGTTGTAATTGTAATGTTATAATTTATAAACCGAATAAACGCTATATTATAATCAATATAAATATTTTTATCAATCAACAACAGCAATAATAACAACAACTATATTAACAACGATATAATAACAATAATAATAATAATAATAATAATAATAATAATAATAATAATAATAATAATAATAATAATAATAAGTATTATAATAATAATAATATACGAAATAATACATATCTGTATACATATTAATTATATCAACAGATATTGAGCTTCATAAGCCATATAAATAAGGAGATTTGGAATTTTGGTTAGAAACTACTATTATTTATTTGTATATTCTCTCTCTCTCTCTCTCTCTCTCTCTCTCTCTCTCTCTCTCTCTCTCTCCTCTCTCTCTCTCTCTCTCTCTCTCTCCTCTCTCTCTCTCTCTCCTCTCTCTCTCTCTCTCTCTCTCCCTCTCTCTCCCTCTCTCTCCCTCTCTCTCTCTCTCTCTCTCTCTCTCTCTCTCTATCTACCTACCTACCTATCTATCCTATCTATCTATCTATCTATCTATCTATCTCACTCATCCCCTCTCTTAGTCTTTCACACATACTCTCTTTCGTTACCTATCTATCTTTTTCTTACCCATGGAGTAGTAGCACACCCACACGTACGAACAATCTACTATATATTGTGTATATGTAATCTCGTATAAAGTGACTCATCCTCGCAACTCGCGAAGTCGCGAGCTCTTTAACGTGATTCGCGTAACGCGAGAGGACATATACACATGCTGTTGTCGTATCGCCGTATGCGTTTTTATGCATGTGTACTTATTCCAGAAGAGAAAGAGAGAGACTTCGACGTTCGACGTTGACGGTCGACGACACAACAACAACGCTTCGACGTTCGAAGGTGTGCTGCCAAGCTGCCTCTGCCACCGTTGCTGGCGTTGCTTTCCTGCTGGTCTTGTACGCCCGTGGGTGCGGAGACGCGAACTCAGCATTTCGTAACACGAGAGATTAGTCACGCAGGTATATACTGGTGTACATTAAGATCATCAAATAGAGAGAGAAAGAGAGAAAGAGCCCGTACGAAGTACTCTCGTGCAAGGAAACTTTCATTTTCGTTTGTCCTGCAGAGAACCTTTTACAATTTTGAAGCAATATATTTCTTTCTCCATACTGCTGTTCTACTATTATTGCTGTTGTTGCTACTACTTTTGCATTTTTCTTCCAGAGTGGAAAGTGAAATATTCGAGTGCGTCATGTCAAGTCATGTGAAATAGTGAATGTTTTTGGTTTTTATATCTGGGAATCTTGCATTCGTGCTTAAAATTCTTATGGCTGCGATCCTGATCGGGGTGTGTTCGATTATTCCTTACTTGTACTTGTAGCAGACACAAAGCGTGTACACGTTTGATAACAATATTTGATAGATAAATTGATCATTTTTAAATTTTATTTAGCTTTCTTAAAAAATTTATATTAGTATTTTAAGTGACTTAAGACACGAAATTTATAACATTTAAAGTAGTTATATACAGAAAGAATTTAACTTTTTAGAAAATTTCATGTTTTACTTTAATTTATGATCATCGAATCAATTTTTATACATCATATACATATTCATACATGCTACATAAAATAAAAAATATAACAATAAAATTTCTTGTATAAGATGAGTCATAAACAGCTGGTAATAATGAAAATGAACTTATAATTAGATTGGATTGCGTATTTAAAAATTTCTTCAGTTTGTTTTAGATTTTTATAGATTTCTTAATGTAAGAACTGATAGTTAACTGATAAGATGTTATGGAATACTGCCAGCAATATTAATATTTAAATAAAGTCTATTCTTCTACCATAGAATAACTGTGTCATTTATATTTAGAAATAAGGGTAGATTTAATCCATGTTTAGTCTATTTTTTATTTTAATATATTTTATGTAAATGTGGTAATATTAAAATATAACATATAACAAATAACAAACTTATATGACTAATAGATATCTTTAAATGATAAATCAAAAAATGTTGCTTCTGTAAATATTTTTTTTCACTAAAATTCAAATTATAAATTAACTTATTAAGTTCATCTATATTTCTCAATATTGTTAATATCATTTTCAGTATATAAAAGCAATGTAACTTAAAAATACAAATTCAAAAATTTCATATCAATCAAATAGTATATTTCAATATTGAAATTTATTTATTTCTTTATTTTTTTATAATAACTTTAATTAAATTTAAATAATTATATTTAAAAAAGAAGACAATTACATACTATTGTAGACATTCTATAAAATTTATATTATAATTTATATATCATTGTTTACAGATTATTAATTGTGATCAAATGCATGTATACTTGTCTCTGTGAGGCAAGTATGACAGTGTAGTGTATTCATTAGGGTTGAAGAATGCTGAAAGATACTGAAGTTGGATCAGGAGGATGCAGTGGTATAACTTCCAGACCTCGCAGATTGATTCCGCGTTTTTCTCTAAGGAGGTTATTATACACAAGTCCATTAATAGGCCGACGTATTTTCAGACCTACTTCCAACAACAGAAATGCAAGGGGTATTTTAGAATCTCATTCAATTATTTTATTAAATATATAAAAATGAATAATTTTTAATAACTAATCATACTTTTATCTATATTTATAATGATTTAATAGTAAATTAATATCTATAATGTTTTGCAGTCAAAGATACATCGAACAAATTGCCAGATATCGAAAAAGGTGAGGCTAAAGTCAATAGTGGTCCAAATAATTTGCAATATCATAATGTTGATTTACAAAGAGCTTCCAGTAAAGGGTCTGTTCTATCCACAGCGGGCAAGGTATGTTACTAAAATTGATAGTTTTATACTTATATCATATATTATATATTGATACTTATGATTAGAATATCAAAATAGTTACATTAACCAATGTAATTAGAATGTTTTTTACAATTATTTTAAAATAAGATTAATTTACAGCTTCATTGAAACGAATTTTTTTTTTTATAGAGTACAGAGAATGGAATGATAGAATGTCCTCTATGTTTAGCCGAACTTCCAATAGAATTATTTCCTCTAATACAATCATGCCATCATCGTAGTTGTTATGATTGTTTTCAACAATATCTCAGAGTTGAAATATCTGAATCTAGAGTTAATATAGCTTGCCCTGAGTGTTCAGAACCACTACATCCAAATGGTGAGTACAGTTATACAATGACTGTATTTTAAAATTAGTCAATTTTTTCTTTCTTTTCTCAATAGAAAGTTATAACAATTAAAATGATAAATATTGTTTGCAGATATTCGAATGATTCTAAATGACCAAATTCAGCTTGAAAAGTATGAAGATTTTATGGTTAGACGAGTACTTGCAGTGGAACCAGATGCAAGATGGTGTCCAGCCCCTGATTGTAGTTTTGCTGTAATTGCTACGGGTTGTGCTTCATGTCCAAAACTGCGATGTGAAAGACCTGGTTGTGATTCTTATTTTTGTTATCACTGTAAAGCACGATGGCATCCAAACCAAACATGTGATGCTGCAAGGGCTCAACGTTCACAATATTATGAACGCAGTTCATCTCTTAGTTTTAGTCAAACCGATTCTCAGCACAGTGAGTTATATTTTTAAAATTAATATTATTGAACAATGTTTTTCTTTGAGTTTGGTAGCTTATATAAATTTAGTTATTTAAAGAATATGTTAAATTTTTTTTATTTCTTAATAAAATTTATATGAATAATTAATTAATCCTATTAAAGGTAAACATAATATATGTATATTTTAACTGATAAAACAAAATAAGACTTCATCTTTCGATCATTTAAAGTAAATGAAAATTATATATTATTAGGAGATGATATTAAGCCTTGTCCCAGATGTCAAGTTCTTATTTTTAAAATGGATGATGGTAGTTGCAATCATATGACTTGCGCTATGTGTGGAGCCGAATTTTGTTGGCTTTGCATGAAAGAAATAAGTGATCTTCATTATCTTAGGTAAGAACATGTAATTCTTTACACATTTATATACATCATTTTAATAAATATGCTAATAATAAATTTCTAAAAAAGAAACTATTTTTACAAATTTGATATCTAATAAGGTGTATTGTAACACAATTTATTCTGTACTTTATATAATTTAACAAATATAAATCATAATTTGTATTCGTGAATACTTTGTCAAAACTCTAAGTATTTAATTATTTTAGTTATTGTCTGATTATTATTTTAACTGAATTTGACGGGTAAGAAATGTTTTATGAATAATTCTTGTAAAATATAATTATATATTGTGTATGATTTATTTTACAGTCCATCTGGTTGTACATTTTGGGGGAAAAAACCATGGTCTCGGAAGAAAAAAATTCTTTGGCAACTTGGAACTTTAGTAGGTGCTCCAGTTGGTATTGGCCTTGTAGCTGGCATTGCTGTACCTGCTATGATTATAGGTATAACTATATACTGTCCTATATTACTTACAAAACACTTGTCTTTAGTATACTATAAATACATGATATAAAATGATTTTACAGGCATTCCTGTTTGGGTCGGACGTAAATTGTACACAAGATATCAGAAAGCTAATAAACACAAGAGAAATGCATTCGTTGCTGGTGGCGTTACTGCATCTGTAAGTAAAAAAAAGTATTTATCTTTTTAAATAAATTAAATATAATATTCTGCTTTTTATTTATAAGTAGTCAAATAATAGAATACTTGAAGTAATATTTATAAACGGAAATAATTTACAAAAAGATGTAAGAAATGAATTTTTAAAAATTTATTTTTGAATAATGTTAATGTTGATTAATTTTTAATTTGCTATCTAATATAATTCAAAAAATTATATTGAATTATTCTTGAAAAATTACAATCAACCATATATTTACTCATTTTAATTACATATTTTACTCATTATCCTATAATAGAAATATAGTTCACCAATCTATTATTCAGTAATTAGTTTCTAAGCACCTTTTGTAAAGTAACTGTCAGTTAATTAATAATTTATAGTTTTGTTAATTTTGTTATTTTAGTATCATCTATTTTAAAGATATTTTTTAATTCTTTATTAGACATTTTGATTAAATTTATCTTTGCTAACTTAATGATGCATCAACATAAACATATGATAACTGTTTTTTCTGCAATTGACAACCGCAGCTCACGTTTCATTTAATGGTGTGTGCACCTGAGTTTTAATAATTTTAATGGATTTAATTAAGTTAACATAAAATATGATAAGTTAAATATAATGCTTAGTGGATGAAGTATCACATAAAGAAGCGAATTTGATTTTTATATTGTCTTTTGAAAAATGCAAATCTCCTCATCAGTCGTTATTCAGATGTTTGACTCAAATAGAGATAATCTTGATCATTGAGTATACACAACGCTTTACAGATATCTGTATAAGATTTATAGCTATAAATTTTATAGTTTTATAATTTATTTTTTAAAGTGTAACAGTTAAAGAGTTTAAAAACTACAGAAATCTTACTCTTAAAATTTAATTATATATTTGCAGTTATTCATTGTTTTAAAATATTTAATTTAAAAAAATGTAATTTAAATTATTTGTGAAATAATTATTAATTTATTTTTATCAATTAATAAATTTATACATTATGTAACTTATTATAACTTACATTAAAAAAAATGGATATTTTATAGTGCAATTAAAATATATTAATTGAAATCAAAATTTTATTTGAATAAAAGTACTGAATTTGAAAATGAAGAGTAAGAGCACTTATTCATTTAAATGCTGAACTGACGGAAGGTTCTTATCAAATTACTATATCTATAAGATCAATATGTAATGGAATTTTCCTGTTGTTACAGGTACAAAAAAAATTGATGACCGCATACATATGCTTTACGTGATTTTAGATAAGAATGATTATTTATTTGTTTCAATTTTTTACTCGTATTGTTACATTGTGCCTTAATGTTTTTTTAAAAAATTTAGTAATATGCAAGTTTTTTTTCACGAGTTAGTCGAATTCATCGATACTCAATACGGACTAATTATTTTATCCAATCGTTTCTTTGTATCGTAAAAAATGGTACATTAAGCACATTCATCCAGTAAGCATTTATATGTTTATTCGTCAGATTTAATATGATAATCGCTTGATAAAAGTCAATCATACTAATTTAATATATTGTTTTGCAAAAATTTCATTATTTTCGGCACTATATAGTTTAAAGAAAATTTTATACGACATTGGTTAAATGATTGTCGGTGTCGACGCTTCTTAAAGTATATAATTGGTTATTCTTTTATCCATCCTCGCTCATCAACGTCAATCAGCATATCGATGCAAAGTCAATTCGCCTATTAATAATAAATTCTGCTGTTATAGCGTATTAGCTCAATGACAACTAGTTAGAGCGCTCGAATAAGCGAAGTCTTTGAATCGCTTGCATTCTAAAAAAAAATCTGTGACACACACACACGCACACACGTTGTAGGAAATATCGTATATGCAAAAGGGTAAAATTAACGAAGGCTAAATCTTCTATATTTATATGCGACGCAGACAAAAAGGACTGTCCACTGCTCATCACATTTTCTATGAAAAAATAGATAGTTTTACCTATTCGCTATACTTGCGCGGGCACGAAGCAATTATTTTTTAAAACCAAATTTCTACCTTACAATATGGTTGATTTCATATGTAATTCTATAAATTTTGAATGATTATCGTATTGAACGATTCTCGCTTATCGATCTACGTATTTAAACTTATTTATTCCACGGCTAATATATATGAATGTCGATGGCTCGCTCAGGCTCGAGCCGATTACCTCGCTCTCTTGGGCTTTACAGCCGCGATGAATTAGCTCGAAGGACGCAAGCACATCTGCTATTACCGCACCGATACGACCTTGCAACTTAAATTATCTTCCCTCGATTCATCCTTATATACCTATGGCTAATTTGTAGTACTCGCTTTAAGCTCTCCAAGCGTATATTTTCATCGTATATTTTTTTGCCTAATGTTTACCTTTAGAATATATTTTTATCTGCACGCGGATACTTCTTCGAACAATTTCAAAAGCAATTTATTGAATTTATCTCCATTTTGGGCCACCGTAGAATTCATTTCCATCTGTCCCAGTAATTATTTATTCGCTTAAATTCTAAGTAACGAACTATTCCAATAAATTTTGACGGACGAGTCATACAGCAGTAAAAATTGGCAAAAGGAAAGTAATAAGGCTATCAAATTTATGCGGCTTACAAAGGAATTTAATATAGCGCAATTTATATAAAAATTGGATTATCGGTACATTTAATATATAGCCTGTTGTTTGTGAGAGAGTTCAATAAAATAGAAAATACTGCCCATTCGATTGAAGAGTAATTAAATTACATTTGTTGTATACAATAATTGTGTGTTTTTAAAAATTAAGTCATGACCATTTATACAAGAAATATATATGAACTAATTGCTCGGTATACACACGTACATAGAAACATATGTTACATTACGGTAATTATACAATAATAATAATGATGATTATTATTTGAAACGATTCATCTTTACAAACTTAAAGCAACAAGTTTATTGTGAAACACCTTTATAAACTCTACATTGTCAATTATAACGAGCATTGATCATAAAAGGTCGCCCGGCCATTGACAATGAATCGGCCATATAACAGCGATAACGACGATCACGCATATAAATAAGGAAACTCTATATCTACATATATGAAAGAGCGAAGAAAAAGTTTCCGCGACAGGAAGATTAAAAAACAGAACAAGAAGAAGAAAAGAAAGAAGATGAAAAAGAAGCGCGCGCTCGCGCGTCGTACGTAATTTAGCCGGGATCGGACGCCCCTCAAGTTTCCGCCGCCGGACGCTGATCGACGACGTCCTTGATCGCCAGGACGCCGTCGTTATGAAGATCCTCGAGCACGTCGATGAGCCGCTGCTCGGTCATGGGATCGCCAAGCGCGACGTCCACGGAGCCGATGCAGAGCAGCAGCGCCAGCAGCTGCGACCTCCTGTAGTCGCGGTCGAGGTCGGACCTGCCGTAGCCGAGCTGCTCGGCGACGTCGAGGCCGAGGCTGGCGCAGGTCTTGGTCAGGGTCTCCCAGTAGGTGTCGAGGAGGGCCGGGGTGTGCCTGCGCCGCAGCTCGGTCGGCACGCTGCTCACGAGCAGGAGGGCGACGTCGTTGGTCGGCCGGCTGTAGGTGACCATCTGCCAGTCGAGGATCGCGCACTCGCAGGCGCCGCCCTCGTCGTCGCCGTTGCGAAAGAGGAGATTGTTGCACCAGAAGTCCGTGTGGGTGATGAGGGCGAGCGGGTCCTCGGGGGCGAGGAGATTGGCTATCACCTCCTTGGTGCGCGGACGGAGGGCGAGGAGGGCCTCCAGAACGGCCTCGAGGCCGGGCCGGCGCTCGAGGAAGCGGGCCAACTGGGGCAGGCCTCGTTCAACTGCGTGCGAAGACATGTAACGGGAAAATAATGTATAAACTGTATATAAGGATTGTGTCGCGTCAAGCGTACGCGTCGCCAACGTATGAGAAACGATTCGTCAGCATGATCGTGTATGGCAAGAGTTCCTTCGCATTTTTATAATATCGAATAATATTTTTCCCCCTTCTGTTTTTCATAAATCATATAAATAATTTTTCGCGCTCGCCCGGCGTGCTTCGAATTAAAAAAAAAAAAAAGAAGAAGAAAATCAAGTCTTCGCATCACCGGGAAATCCATACAGTAATTATATAAATATATAGTGCTGATTTTGTACGGAGCACCTACCCAGCTGCTGATAAGAGTCGGTCGCCCTGGCCGTCTGGAAGAGGAACGGATATCTCTCGGACAGGGGCTTGCCCTCCTTGACCTTGAGCGTGAGCGAGAGCGCGTGCAGCCGGGCGACCGCGCCGAGCGCGGCCCCGGCCTGCTTCAGGGTCAGGCCGCGCGAGAACTCGGCGCCCTCGAAGCCCCGGGGCCCGAGGTTCTCGAGGACGAGGAAGGACTCGGGCGGCTCGGGGCTGTCCTCGGTGCCGCCCGCGGGACTGTAATGGGCGTGGATGCAGCGTGGTATCGGCAGCTCGATCGCCCCCGCGGACTCGCTGCGGTTCTGCTGCTGGAACACCTCGAGATCCGGCACCACCTGCAATGCAGCGCGCGTCATTCTATGCGTTGCATGCGTGTGTGTGTGTGCGTGTGGGGACTTTTATTTTTATTCAGTTTTTTCTCGCCTCGATTACAGAAGTCTGTAAAGTGGGCCAATTAGCGTATACGATTCGACGTGTATAGAATTAACGCATTACAATTTTGGTGACTATCAGCTGAACCCATGCAATTCTTTTTTCGTCTTCATGCACTCGCATGGTCATTGATAGCTTATGAAACTTTTTCACGATAACTTTATCAGATAATATTATAAGAGTACTTATGATAAATTTATCAGATAAGTTTATTAGATAACAAAGGAGTTTCTTTTATTTTTCATTTGTAGTTTATCAATTTGAAGTTGTTTGAACGATTATATAATCACGAAAATTAGTGTGTGTGTGTGTGTGTGTGTTACATATATATATATATATATATATATATATATATATATATATATATATGTAATGTAATACTATTTTTAATTATAATGTTTATATAAAAGAAATATTAAATTGATTTTATTTATAAGATGTTGTCAAGTACAGTTTGCATTATATTAGAGCTCTCTCAATCTAAGATTTATAATCAATAGAATGCATCTTAATTAAGCAAAAAATTTAAATGATTTTTTTAAGGTCATGAAATATTATTAGTAATTTGTTATTGATTGCAAATAATTTATTAACTTCATCGACATTTGAATGTAAAAATTTTTTTCATTAACAGCGATAAATAAATTTTATTTGTATAATCTTTCGTAAATAAAATCTGTAAATTAACAACGTGTAGTCTTTTACGATACAAGGTTGATATATCAATGATATAGCAACTGAACGATGGCTGATTATCCAATTAACGCATAATCGGATCAGAGACTTCCTGTTCTATATTTATACAGCTTAAAAGACAAAAATTTAATGGAAGTAAAAAGTGATTTTGTAGATCTCATATATGAAATAGAGAAATCGATTATGGAAGTAATTTTTTCCGATAATTTAAAAGGAAGGGAATCGTATAATAGGCAATGTTTTTAATTTGAAGAACAAAGATTTGCTTAAAATTGGTATGTTTCAACAGTACGCGTATACGTTGCTTTATCATTAAACAAATATCTCGATAAAAGCCCTTAATTTATAGTAAAGTGGAAAGATAGTATGATCTGTCATTTGATAACTACTGAATTATTTCGACTTAAACGATATCCTTAAATATTTTACTTAATATTTAGAAAAAATTACTAAAAAAGATATATATATATATATGCATATATATATATATATATATATATATATATATATATGTAAAATCTATAAAATTTCTGTAAAGTAAGCTTTCACTTTGTCCATGAATTACACAACGAACGCATCGTACACGACATTCTATCGCAATCCTCGTAAAGCAGCAAAGCTCGGCATTTACGCGGATTTCATCTGTTCTCTATAAATGTATAGAAAGCCCCCTCGTACGATACCTGGGTGTAAAATCTGATCTCCCTCAGATCGAACTGTGCCTCGGTGACGAAGAACCGGCTGTACGGGTCCTGGGGCAGCCGCTTCACGATCAGGCTGAGCTCCCGCGCCGGCTGCCCGGGCCCGAGTCGGTACTCCACGCAGACCGCGAGTATGTCGCTCAGCACGCTCTCGCCGACGTTGCAGCCGGGCCTTACCGTGAAGTCGAGCACCTCGAGCTCGCCGGCGTCCTTGCTGCCGTGATGCTCCTGGAGAATGCTCGCGAGCCACTCCCTCTTTATGTTCCAGTCGGCGCAGGAGCCCTCGGTGTCCTCGCTGTCCGACATTTCGGCTCTCGCGTCTATACGCCTATCTGTGTATATATATATACAATTGTTCCTCGATCTCCGTTCTCGCTTCTCTTCCCTTTTTGCAGCTTTTCCCTTTTGGCGCACCCGATGGCTTTGCGCGAGATCTGCACTAATGGATATATATATATATATATATATATATATATATATATATATATATATATATATATTGATATTAAGTTTTATCAGTCCTCTTCTGATGCTAGTCGGTTAATTGTATATGTATTCTGCGATTGTGATCACGCTAATAAGCCTTTTCATAAATTCTAAACGATCAACTTAATTATAATAATACTGTCGACTACAGGAAAAACAGGACCCTCCCTTCGAAGACACTATTTCCGGGTTATGATAAGAAGTCATATGTATTTCAAGTAAGCAAGTAGCGAATTCAGGATTTAAAAAGAAAGTGAAAACAAAACAGAATAAAAGAAAAAACAAAAAATGAAGCCGGAGAAATGAGAGAAAAGCACCGGAAAAGCGAGAAAATGTATATACGTATTCGTTGCCTCTGTTCGGAAAAGCACAGCTATATAATATATCCAATCGGAGGATGTCAATCTGGGGTACCGTGACGACTCTGCAGCCTCCCCCGCAGGATCATCGTCCTTCCCGTTATATATCTATATCGGCGCCTATCGTTGACAGCAGCAGCGGCGGCGTTGGCGGCACTCTCGCCGCTACGTGAGAAAAAAAAAGGAGCGCGGAGGTACCTCGCGCCGCGAAGGCTCCTTGCTTTCTCTTCTCGTTATCTCTCTCTCTCTCTCTCTCTCTCCCTCTCTCTCGCTCTCGCCACGATCTCTCCCTTCGGCCGCGCCGTCGATCTTCTTCCTTTTCCCTGTGCGCTGCGCGTTCCCTGCGCCCCCGTGCTCCTTCGGCTCTCGCTCCCGACGACGGGCTTGAGTGAAGAGACCGAGTATATAATAATATCTATATGTTTGCGCGCGCGCGCGCGCGCGCGTGTACGTAGGGTGGACGGAAGAGCACGCAGAGCAGCAGCGCGACCGGGCGCCCCCTTCTATGCGCGCGCGCTTCCGCGCGTGCTGTATTACTACGACCTGCACACGCCCAGCGCACCAGCTCCAATAGGTCTGACTGAGCGACGACGGGGCGCGCGGTACGCGTCGTGGGTATATAAATCGCGCCCGCGGCGCGAGGCTCGGGCGCATGCTCTCGACTTTCTGTATATACATATTCTATATACACAAAGTGCGCGCGCCTCCTCGACCCGCTCTCTCTCTCTCACTCTCTCTCTCTCTCTCTCTCTCTCTCTCTCTCGCTCTCTTCTGACGCGGAATCAATATCCTCCTCGTCTCCTCGGGAGGGCGCCGCGGAGGAAGTCGCGAGTGCCAAGGTGAAGAGAGGGGGGGGGAGGGGCTGTAGGGATGCGTGCTCGGAAAAGCCGGCTGGAGACAGGCGTCCTGATGTTTGGATATACATATAGAGAGCATCCGCGCGAGCTGCTCCCTTTTTGCCCTTTTCGTCGTGGGATCGAGCGTCGTAATGCGCCGGGAATAAGATTTTTCCCCCTCCTACCCTGCCCCACCCTCGCGATCTGTGTTCGTATAAGACACGCGCGCACGCGGCACACACACACACACACACACAAAATCATATTTAGGCCTATGAACGAGGGGCGTATAATTAAATCCAGTAGCGCGGACGGCAACGCGCGGGAGTGCAAATGAGTCACCCTCGCCAGACGGCCCGGCTGGATATGCGTACATAATGCACATCACGCCTGCGACGATTGACTGTAGGGATATATATATATATATATATATATATATATATATATATGCATGTATGTATGTATGTATGTATATACACGTGTATGTAATGACAAGTAAAGCCTTTTCATGAGCTAATGTATATCAGCATCTCTTCGAAGCGGTCTCTACCATGAAGGCCTGTAGTATATAAAGGATTCCATTGGATGCTTAATATAATTTCTATTTAAAAACCAAAACTTATAAATCAAATTATAATATTTATAGATTATTGAATTTGTTTCTATATTATGAAAATTTTAGATTATTACCGTAGATTTCTATGCTTGTCGAAAGGGCCTTATTAATTTTGATGTTATATCCGAGATTCGATACTAATTCGATACGAAATATTTTTTATTTTTTTTTTACGGAATTCTATTTTTGTTTTTTCATTCTTTATTGGAATTCTGTAATCGCTAAACTTTTATTCCACGGTGTGTTTAAATAGTTTGATGGATTTTGAGAGTGTAGGAAGCAATAATTAAAGATATTTTTTTCAGAAAAGTTATAAATCTGTACGAATATACAGGATTAAAATTATACGAGTTTTTAAATGCTGATTTCTCAAGCATTATTTTTTTTTTTCATTATTAAAAAAATGAAAATTTCGGTATTACTTCTGTATCAGTATACTTTTTAATACTGGTCGATTATTCCAATTAACGAATAGCAACGTTTGGAGGATGCGGAGATTTGAAAAATCTTCGTCTTGCTTTCGGAATGAAATGCAGTTATAATACTGTCAATTCGATCCTTACAACGGAAGGGAAGGCTGCAACTGCATTGCAGCTTTGCTAAAAAAAAAAAATACCATAGTAATATGCGCAATTTTATCAAATGATGGGAAAATCGAAATAGACGAGAATTGCCGCGCGCATTGCGCGTCGTTGCACATTTGCGTTAACATTTACAGTAACGATTATAGTTATTATAGAGAGAATAGCTATTACATAGCATTTAGAGTTACAATTTATATGATGTAATATGTTTGTGTGTAGATATAAAGTTTTTTTTTGATTAACTGATATATCTGACCTTGATAAAACTATTATCAGAAAATAAATAATAATGACTATTTCATTCACATTTAATATAATTAGAATTATTTTTTGTAGTTTTTAATATAGATTCTTATACGTATTCAGTAGTTTTCGTTTGATATAAAATCACAAAAAAAACTTTAGAGTACCATATTATCCAAAATAAAAAAAGATATAATTTGCATTCGTTCAAAGTTGGTAAACTTATATAAGATTTTTTTTTATAAAATATTTAAATTAAGTAAAAATACGTAAAAAACAATAATTTGGTTATCGACAGTCGTTTTGACAATCAAGCCATTTATTTTCAAGATAACGTATACAAAGTTCATTATCTGTGGAAAATGGCTTAATCGACGACACGGCTGTCGATAATAAAATTATTGTTTACATAAAACTATAACAATACGTGCTTTTATTTATTCTATACATATGTTGTTTTAAATATACGTTTCATCAAGCACAAAGCGAATCGTCAATTAATAATCTTATTTTTGCAATTTCTTTCTGTAAATCTAAATGAATGAAATTTCTCTGAATACGTACTTATACGCATGTGTTACAATTCCACCTATCGGCGAATGAATGAATACCACTAAATTATCAAAACAAAAGTATTGAACTTGGCTGAAAGATTTTCCATTTAACGATTTCAATTTTCATTCTTGAAATTAGCATTCTCCACTACCCTATGCCTGACCAGTTTAATTTTTATGCCTTGAACTTATCAATAGTTTTAGAGTACTTTATAGTAAATCTTTCAATTTTATTAAATTATTAATTATGTACAATCTTTTTTCAATCTATAATTTAAGAAATATTTTATTTTTAATTTTTTAAAAATATATATCTCACTAAGGCGCAACATTATTTACAAAAAAAAATGAAGAGAGGAATATTTCCTAAAATAAAACGGCGCATAAATTGTGAAAAAAAGCTCATTGTTCCCTCCCTATTATATTAGTCATCCAGTTTACAAAATGCTTCCGTTTCTTTGTCCTCTCTTGTATAGAGAGCTATATACATGTAAATATTTTTTGTCAAAAAGATGTCCCTTCCATTGCATAGCAAAGTGGATTTGCTTTTCAAAATCTTGCCGCACAATGCATTCGATTGTTATTGCTGCTTTGCTATATATAAATGTACATAGTAATCGGTAAATGAGTTAATCGGTAGTTTGATGGGACGACGTGCCTTTGACCTTGTAAATTTGAAAAATGTAACGAAAATATAAGAGCACACGATATGGCATACAACTTTTATTTTTCAATTCGGAGCCATTGGGCGTACTCGCATGAAATAAATTTTTAAAAAATGCGCACAGTATCGTAAACATATAAAGCCAAATAAAAGGTTCGCATGAAACCTATATATGTATGCAAAAAATAACAAAAAAAAAAAAAAAATAATAACAACAACAACAGCAACAAAATAATAAAATTTCACTCGCATCGTTTCCAGATCCTGGTCTCACCGGTACTGGCTGGCCTGGCGGTCGGCATCGGCGTGCCCATTCTACTCTTCTACGTCTACGGCGTGGTCCCGGTCTCGCTCTGTCGCAGCGGCGGCTGCGGCGTGTCCACCAACGGATCCGGCGTGAGATTCGAGTTCGACGACGAGAACGAGCTGATGGGAGCGCTCGGGGGCAGGAACACCGGAGGTATATTATATATATATATATATATATATATATATATATATATATATATATATATATCTAAAGTATAATAAATGCGCTTTGCGCTTTCCGTTTCGGCCTGTTGATCGCGCGGGCGCGGCCGCGGATGTAGTATATACAGCGACTGCTATCGGAAAACATTTAGGGCTTTATAAAAATAGCCTCTTATGTATATATGTATATTGTACTATGTATATATATTTTAAAAAACTACGAAAATCCTCGGTTTATCTCTATACATAGAGGAATATTTTTAAAAATTTTTAAAGTTTTAGAAGATTTTTTTTTTTTTAATGTGTCCTTTATGATCATTTCACGCGTATACAATTGAAATGGCATTTTCATGTAAATGCGATATATTTATAGAACAGAAAATACCGAATGAACGATTGAAATTTTATGTTTTTTTTTGCACATTGTCAGTTGTTGTAGGTTTAAGAATAATATTAACCTATAGAGAGCTCATTCATTTTTCAAATGCTGGACGAGTATTTTACTATACAATTCGAATTCAGACCAAGTTATCATTATGGCAATGACCGGCTTTTAACGAATCAAAAATAATTGTATTGCTGCAAACTTGTCCTTATAATCGCACGTGCAATTATACCGCTAATTGGCGTATATGCGCGCGCCTCTGCTTTATGGAAAGAAAGGTAGATGTGAAGAGCATAATTAGAACCACCCCCTGCAGATTTATATAAATATATATGTATATATAACATCGCCCGTCGCCTCCTTAACACAGATTTTTCGTTCCACAGACGCAGCCTCCATAGACGTGGCGAGCCACCGGGGCGGAAATCCGTCGATAGGCGAGGCCTCGCTCTCGCTCGGGAGCGGCAGCCAGCTGGAAAAGCTCGGCCGCGAGAACGACCGCGAGAGCGCGAGCAACGTCGCCCTTGCCGGCACGAGCCTCGCGGGCAGCATAGCCTCCAGCGTTCTACCCGGAGGCCAAAGGTACATATATATATACACCCCCTATTTGAATGCACACATATGCGCACAAACTCATAAACAGGCATGCATCGAATACACATATCAGTTTCATCATGCAATTAGATACATATACGTACAGAGTAATATACGGTCTTCGCACCTCGGGCGATTTGCATTTTGCGCGCGCTAACCCGTGACATATCGGGCCGGAGTTTCCAACTACATTATACACGCTTCGCATTACCCTTTGAATTGAATACTTGCTAGTGGTGCAGATGATTGAAAGTATATTTAAGATAATTATAGTCATTGAAACAAGATGATTCATCCTTTCTCTCCCCTCTCTCTCTCTCTCTCGCTCTCTCTTCGACGTTAGTCCATCGTCGAATTTTACACGCATTCTGGCGCGCGCTTGATAACGAATGATTTGAAAATAATGCGAAAACACTTAAAGGGTAAGCCGAAGTGTATTTTCACCGATCGAGCAAAATGTACTTTATTTTAAATAATATATATGGGTAAATATTAAATTAATATTAATTTTACTTCGTTGCGCTCTTTATTTACGTTTGTTTTACATGTATCAACTGTGTGGAATTGTTTTGACTCTTCTCGCAGTACCACACCGTTCGTCGAACTTACATCAATGTACAATAAACGTAAAAATAGGGCATATACCATTAACTAAAAACGTGTACTCCTTCGATTAATACGTACTATATAAAATAAATTATTAGATTTTAAGGAAGAACCTGTTTACTTAGTATAAAATATAGATTATACAATTTTGAATTGTGTAATTTCAATTAATTATTGTAAAAGAATATTGACAAATTTCTTAAACACGTACAAGTTTCCCGAAAGAGTTTCATGTTACTTCGCGTAAACTTCTCGCACTCATCTTGACCTTGAAATTTTCTCAACTTATTTTGATAGTTTTGAATTATTTTATCAAACAGGCTTGAGGTACAAGCGGACGTAACATCAACTCAGCGATTCAGCCTGTGCAGCGAAACTGCCTCGGCTGCCACTAGCCTCTCCGAAAAGTCCGTGACCGCCTCGATCGCTCCGGACGACGGGGCCTCTTCCACTCGGGCCCTGGCCGGCTCCGTATTGAACATGAAGCTGGATGCCTGCTCCAACGAAACCTCGACGACCACGGCGCCCTCTCAGCAAATGGATCCGTCCTCCGGTCAAGCGGCCTCGCTCAGTTCCCTCGAGGAAATAACACCCGGCAATTTGGCCAAGAGAGCGAGACGCACCAGACCTGCGGGCGACAAGCAACAGCAGCAACAGCAGCATCAGCAACAGTCGAACAGTGACTCGAGCAGCAATTGGACGGCCACGAGCGCGGAGGACGGGGGCAGCGAGCGCGTGAGGTTCGATCACCACGTGAGCTTCATCGAGGCCGAGCATCAGGAGGCCGGCAGTAGCGCCGGTGCCAATGCGAGGGGTGTCACGTCCAGGCGCAAACGAAGCAATAAGGAAATCGAGCAGGACGTCGTCGCCGACGCGCAAAGATCACTGAGGTTCCTTCGTCGTCTATTCGCGCGATAATCGTTTCTGCGCATTATTACGGCTCTGGTGAGAAAATGCAAATTAAGGGAAGAATTATCGCGATCGGCAACGGGGTATATTTGTCGCTCAATAATAATTTAACAGTAAAAGCTTTTCTTTTTGTAGATTGCAATCTATAAAAGTACACGTGTCTTTGAAATTACAGAAACGGTTTTATTTTTTCTACAAAAAGACGTAATATTCCTAAGTGCATTCATGTTCTTGAGACGGTTTTCTTAAGTGATATTTAGGATTTAGTGACAAAAACAATAATAAATAAATTAATAAATACGACTATTCTTACAGAGTACTTGTTATTTTTCTTTAATTAATAATAAAGTATTGCAATTAGTATTGTTCCTTGATGTTTTCAAAATCTAGGATTGTCAATAATGAAAATTGTTATAAAATATATAAATTTACTAGCCATTATCTAATGATAGAAGTACTAATGATAGAAAGTTAAAAGTACGTAAAAGAAAATGTTATATCTTTGCCACAATATTTCTTGTATACAAAGTTGAAATTTCATTGTTTTAAAATTTGACTGAATCTTTCAAGAATTTTTTTGCATCTAAAAGTTTAGATTTATAAATACGCCATTGAATATTTTCAAATGAAAATCTTTATTTTTGGTGTGAGGTATGAAAAGGATGTATACAATTGTTGAAAATGTTTAACAGTATATGTACAATGGATTGCGTAATTTGTGTCATTTTTTATGTTACTGTTATATTATTGTTTATATTCACAATTTTTTTAGTTTAAACTCGAATCAATATCAATTAAAGTTTATTTATTTGGATTTACAAGTTTTGTTAAATAAAATGATATATGTTCATTCTTTTGTTTTATTTATTGGCCATTTAAATCTTACATTAAGGGAATACATTAATTGAGTATGTATGTCAAGTTTTATAATAATATTAGACAATTTTCTCACCAAAGAATGTTTTAAAAATTAAATAGAAAATCTCTAATATTCTTTCTATTTTGCAGGTCTACGAATGGTGATTTGAATCTCCCAGATTTAACGGAAGATCCTCCGAGAGATCGCATCTACGTAGCAACATTAAGAACTGTTTTTATCCATAACTATAACGATTCAACTTGCACAGATCGTGATAAACGTTTACCGATAATAGAGGAGCCATTTTCAATAACGTTCCAAGAAAATGCAAATGCAACACACTTAGTTACCCAACAGGTTGAATCTGCCGTTGAAGTAAACTCAGACGAAGATTTAAATTGCTAAAATATCTAACTGTGTGCTATTAAAGACTGAAAAAGTGTTAGTACAGTATGCAGTTATTGTTTTCTTTTATATAGGGATGAAAGAATATGAAGTAAAAAACAAGTTGTCAAAGTTAACATGGAATAATTAGATTGCAAAGATGTACATGATTTTATGCATGATAAGTGTACATAGATACATTTTCACAGAAAAAAAATACATATATGTATACATATATACATGTATATGCATGAACATGTATATATGTATGCGTATACGTAGTTTTATGGAAGACGAATTTGAAGTGAGAAGCGCATTTTACATAAATAACGTGTGTGATGTTTTAGAGTCTTAAGATTCTTACGAAAAATGAAACGAAATCATTACTAATGATAATTATTAAAATAAAAATATCTACCAGATATTAAAATTTTTATTCAGTATTGGGCAAATTATTTTTTAAAAATTACTTGTAATTTCCTCGTTAGTCGTTAATTAAAATAATCATTGAATTTTGTACAACTTTTTGTTCAGCTTAAATCAAAGAATATTACTACTGTTATATTATATTCATATTAAAGAAAGTTTTTTGTTTAACTGTTATGTTGATTAAGCAAATCATATATTTAGTAGACGAGAAATTTTGATAAATATTTTAAAATTCAAACAACGATATTTTAAATAAATAAACGTAAGCTATTCCTCTGCCTCTGAGAAGGCGCTGTTAAATAGTACCATACATTCTCCTTTGATTGAAAGCAAAGCAAACTGCCGCCTTCTTTATGATATTATGAATGATGAAAGAATCTAGTAGATAATAACTATAGACACCTTATAAAGTTACTCAAGTAACTAATACAAATGGTATAAATGCTAATGTAAATTGTTTACACAAGTCTTAAATATAAATACGCCATGTTAAAAAACAAAATTGTTTTTATTTATATATATATAATATATATATTTATATATACACAGGAGCTTTATAAAAAGAAAATGCATTTTATTTAACCTAATATATTACTTATATTACATCTATATGGATCTACTCAGAAATATAGGAGATTTTTTTATGAGCTCGTCAACTTTTGTTTTAAACAGTTCACTTTGGATTGGTTCATTTGGTTGAATAAGTGGATTTTTTACGACGTACTCAATATATACCTGTAAGAAAAAGATATTTTTATTGTACATAATATTTTAAAAATAATTGTACATATAATTTCAATAAAAATTCATTAAACACAAACCTGACTGTATAGTCGTTTTAGTAATTCTCTGACATTTTGAGGTGTATTATCTGTATTTAATATGAACTTTAATCCTGAAGGAGTTTCAAGGTAATGTAAAGTATATTTGCTTGTTTTATAAAATAAAAATCCTTCTTTTGAATCAAGAGGTGAAATTTTGCTAACAAATGATTTGATAGAGAACAGCATGCCATACATTAGTTTAGCTTCCTGTAGAAATACATATTTACAATATAAGAATATAATTATAAATATATTGAATTAAATTTCTTTCATACATATTAAATTATGTGATCTCATATGAATGTGTAAAATAGTATTCTTTTTAACAATGAATATTTTTAGGTTAGGTTTCAAATTTATTCATGGAACACTATCGTTGCAAATTTGAATCTTACCTCTTCCCTTGTCATACCAGATTTATTTAATCTATTCCATTCTGCATAATACAAAAGAGTGCCATTTCTTGAGAAAATGTATAAGTTATGAATCGTCATTGTATAAACTTATGAAATATGCTAATACATTGGTTTTAAACAATGAGTAGGAACAGAGTACTGTACTCTGCCGTCTAATTGGTGTACACTATGCAGTATTACATCTGCAACGCCAATTAAAGGTACAAAGTGCAAGATGAAACCAGATGAAATGTTGAATTGGATCAACTGGAACAAATTGCTAACTTGATGCAATGCAACTGATGTCTACTTTTGCTGTCAAATATTGACGGGACAAAACATGGATCAAGACGGAACCATATATTTACCTCTGGCTACATGACGTGACTTGTGCGCATGTCCGCACTTCTTATGCACTGGTATAAATATATGCAATACGTTTGATTAATATAATTTTTCATTTCATTTTGTCTACTTATTATATTAGATACTATTCTATTAGTTTATACCATTATTGCCTATGAGTATTTGATATAACAATATATGTCGTCTAGTATATAATCTGTTTTTTTTCAATATATTTCGTCTAGTATACAATTTTTTTTCTAATTTTAATTTAAAAAGAACAGTTTTTAATAAAATTTTTATTATTCTGAGAATGTAGAATTTTAATTATATATAACATTAATTTAAGATAATTATATTTATATTATTTCATAAAGAGTAAATTTTACCGTGTTTCAGTGAAATTAAAAACAATTAATGAAATAAGAGTACTCTATATATATCGAATGTTATTAACTAAATATGAATCGATATTAAAAGAATCGAAACCCACTATAAAATTTCATAATTATTAATAAAGAATTGAAAACTTAAGAATAATATATAATATTCAGTATTTTGAAATTTCAGGAACATCACCAGAACCTTTATATTTAAATAGATCTGTAATTATATCAATTGAATATTGATCAACATTAGTTAAAAAATGTATATTAAGGATCGATATGTTAAAAGAATATATTAATAGAAGCAGATATCGTCATTTATCTTTATTATCTAATTTTCGATAGCTTATTGAATTTAAAATAAATTGTAATTTGTAAAAAGCTTATCGGGCTTTTAACCAAACACTTGAAAGGATAGAGCTTGATAAGAAAATGCTTTGTTTGAGAATAGTTAAAGAAAAAACTATAAACGGCTATTTTTTTTTTGATTTTCATCAGCATCGAATATCTACTACCCTGCTTTTATCTAATTTTTTTTAGTTTTAATTAATGGTATACAAATTGCAGAGTGTATACTTTAGTTTTAGAGTCCGATGCTATTTGTATCATTATTTATATTATTTTAATTGAAACTTTAGAGTAAATTTTTTAATTTTAGCTCTATAATAATTTGTAGAAACTCAAAAATATATTTTATATTATATATATATATATATATATATATATATATATATATATATATATATATATATATATAGTTGAGTTTACACTGACATATATAATTACTACGTTTTACAATATAAAAACATATAATCATCTCTTATGGTCCGAATAAAATTCATTTTTAAATGCAAGGAAAAATGTTATAAATTGTGAATATAATAGTACATTAAATTGGATTTAAACCTACAATTATTTATGTATATGAAAACTGTATTTAAGGCCTATCTTATATATAGAAAATCAATTTAAACTGATAAGTGGAATTTGGTATTATTAATGCTGTCCTATAACTGAAGTTTAATTAACAATAAATATTTATATAGTCAGTTGAATTAGCGTCATTTATTATAATTTATGATTGTTCAAAACTAATAATTCATTCATTGGCATTATATATATATAATATTCATCACTCCTGCAGAATAAAAAAGATAGGTAAATGAGGAAAAAGAAGAAACTAAATTTATAAGAGATCAAAAGTTTTTTCTTCAGTTCATAGAATATAATCAAAGTTTACAAAACAAAAGTTTAAATTCATTTTAATTCAATGTATCAAAAGAGATGTATAAACCAGGAATTTCTCGACGGCTATTGGTACCTTAATGTTTATTTTTTGTTGTTCTACCCTAGATTAACATGAAACAACTATTATAATTGTTCAAAACTACTATTTTTATTTAAGAATGTTGATAATTAAAAGAATTATTCGGCTATCGTCGCTAATTATTTCTAAATATTACGAATGATAAAACGTCCGTTAAGAGCAACGACGCGAGAATTACGCGCATATATATATATATATTGGTGGTTCCTTTTTTAATCAACGACATCTTCAAACTCTTTATCGCCCCACTATATACTTGTATCGCGGCAGAATAATTTCTTTAGCGCCCGGCAAGGTATGGCAGTGCTATCTTTACCACCGAGGCACTCAGCAGGTATAGGCGCACTTAGCCTCGTCGGTTGATTAATCGCTTTTCATATATAGCGCGAGACTCCCGGCTTCCCGAATCGCATCGCTTTGCCATGGACAAGGTCGCAGAGCCGGAGAAAAGGGTTAGTGGTGCACTTATATCTATGTACGTATTATTCAGATCCGCGCTTAAGCTCGACGGCCAAGTGGATTGATCAAGGAGAGCTTCGATAATAATCGGCCGCGCAAAAAGTTCCGTCGACAATTTTTCCGCGAGTTGGATTAATAAGCAATTTTTCAATGGAATTTTTCGCGTATTAAAACTCGATTTCGGCTAGACACACTCTGCTAATGCACAGATTTATTTAACGCGTATTGTATAAGCGAAGTGCCGCCTTACCGTGATAATGTAAAATTCTTAACTATATATATATATATATATATATATATATATATATATATATATAAATGCTGTTTCGAAGATTAATTCAAGCTCTTGCCGCGATAATAGTGGCGAATGAAAATAGCAAATATTAAAGTCATTGATGGATTATTTTATTAAGAGATTAATCGGTCAGGCACGAGGTTATATACACACCTGCTGTACATGCCGCGTATACATTTATTTTATCTTCGGTTCAATATTAATAATTGCTGACATTTACAAAAATGATTATATACATTTTTTCCCCGGAGTTATGCCTTAATCGTGGGTACATATGTACATGGAGTGGATTATAGACGGATTATATAGTCGTGTACATAACTCGAACGGCGTTCCTCAAAAATATAATATATATACACACACACACACACACACACACACACACACACACACACACACACATATGCCCCTATATAATTGTGTCGGTTGAGCGCGCGCTCGCGTTAAAAACTTTCATCTTTTAGTTTTCCTAAAAATTCTGCCAGTCTATTTCGTTTATTATCATTTGTCGCGATCGAGGAGTATTATATTGAAAAAAACCGGAATCATTTATTTTTGCTCAGAATCGTCGCCAAATGAAATTGTCTACCGTATCGATATTTTTCATATGTGCTATTAAGCTATGAATCCGCTGTCGCCGACGAAGCTTCGTACGTACAATTCCCGATCGTTCTGGATCGAAAAATCATTTCACGAGGTATAATTTATTCACGCGGGCACTTCGTGCATGTTCGGATTTTGCCGCTGTCAAGGAAACTGCAGCGTTATTATTCGGACAGCCTGTCTCGGATTAATTCCTCGATCGGGGCTGGTCGCACGACCGAGCCGCGCCGTTATTCGCCAAGATCGCAGAGACGTCGGTGATCTTTCAGAGATCCAGAGTCAACGCGACATTTACTCGATTGATCCGTCGAATTAGCGCGACTGTTCTCTCTGAAAGCCTGTTTTTTTCTTGTTTTTTTTTTTTTTTTATTTTGTTTTTGTTTGTTATTGACGATTGATACTTCTCCTCATACCGCGTTCTTTGTCAGATTCTCGATCCAGTTTCCGAGGCGATACCGAGGGAGGGATTTGTCGCGCCGTATAGCAATGCAACCGGCGAAGCAAACGGATCGAACCGGAGGAGCTAATTTCAATAATAGTACGTTTATTTCTATGAACCAAATGCGCTTGACGTCGCTGTAGCTCCACATGTCTCAATTATTATTATCGCAGTGATTATATATAAATACATATATACACATATACACACGTTCAGGATGATCAGAAAGATAATCTAAATATGTCCGGATTGTTTGACGAGCTTTAATTTAAACTTTAGTACATTCGAGTTTACATTACAGATCCTAATCTACATGAAATAATACGCAAATAAATAATTATTTTCCTCGAAACCGCATTATCTCGCGTAGAATTTTCAACGCAATTTGGATTATATTTAACTCCAATTTCCGTCAAAACCTACATCCATCAATTTGCCGTTTAAAAGCTCATCGGAAGCCCAATTTATTCAATTCACGATATATTTATAAATGTTATCATGCGCTGTACGTGCAGCTTTATGTCTATATTTCGTACACCAAAATCCAATTTCGTTCCGAACCACTTTTCGAGCTTTATTTGCTCATCTATATATATATGTGTATATATACATATATATATACACACACATATATATACACTGTATGTATATATATATATATATATATATATATATATATATATATATATATACAGGTACGTTTTATATGCGCTTAATTAACATAATTTACGCGTTCAATAAAGGGCCCCGGGGACGAAAACCCGCGGCGCGCGTTTAAAATAAAGATAAATTGAAAATAATCTCGACGGTAAGATAGATGACGAGTTTGTCTATATAAATATAGTCCGACATTAGTCCCACTGTGACTCGCACCGCTCGTTGGAGACACTCGACTTTTTTCTTCTTCTTCTTCTTCTTCTTCTTCTTTTTTAATAGTCGCCTATATACAGGCAACGCACGTGCATAAATCAGATAATTAAGTCCTGGCGAAATTTTTTTCTGTCATTCGTTATCGGCACGCCCGTGGCGCGGGTAGGGTCAAATTAACCCCGACGATCAACGACTTCTTTCCGATCTTGTTTTGAACTGCGATACCTATGGAAATGTAAAATGGCGTTGAAAAGACGTCTAAACAGAAAAATCTATCATTATATACTCTCGTACACTTTGCTCGCGAGGCAAATGCGTGCGCGCTTCGGCTAAGCTTTATAGAATGTTCAAAAAAAAAAATAAATAAAAAGAAAAAATCATTGATGCACGCATGAGGCATATACATATATAGAATACAAGAATACATTATACACTGCGCGCATGGAAAAAAGATTCAAGTCAAGTGAATCCAATCCATCTATAGAATTTGCGTTCTATTTGAATGCTAATGAATATTTGTACGATCAATCTCTTCTATTATATATCCATGTGTGTGTGTGTGTGTGTGTGTGTTGACTTTAAAGATTTCGACGTTTGGAAAAGCGCGCGCGAAATACGAGCAGGAAATCCATAAAAGCATCGTGTTTAATCAGCCAAGCTATTTTAATCAAATAATTTCTCTACGAATGGACGTCCGCTATTCATCGTATTACGTACAGCGGACGCATCTCGTTCAAAGTTGTAAATGAATGAATTTTCAGCGGCAGAGGGTGCCTTTTGTATTTTTAAAACTTCCGAACATTTTCCGGATAGACAACGAATCTCTCACGGCTACAATTGCAGATTATTGATTAATACTAAATATTTATGACTTTAGTTAATAATGAACTGCGCTATTGCATTGTATATGTATGCGAAATAATTTCGTTGGCTTGCATCAGTTTAATAGAAATACAAATATGTGATGTATATGCATATAGTAGGATGAATAAATCATGCGCGAACTTCATTATATTAGCTAGAAATAAATTTTGCGAAAGCAGGCTCCAGGAAGCTTTAAATGCTACATTATACCGTTACATTACGATGCTCGCCCAAAACACCGTGCATCACTAATAAATGTAATAGAATGGCATCCGGCGCATTATTTGCCAATAAGGGTTAAAAAATTATAAAGATCCCAAAATTATAGTATACAGCCAAGCACACCTGGCTCAGTTTTTCTCACAATATTCGCATTAATCACGACCGGGCGCGAGGCTATGCATGAATTTTTTTTCTCGATACGAAGTAAATTTCTCCCCGGGATCATTTATCGAACGCATGTCGCGCTATGTATATTCGCGCAGGCGATGCTCCCTTATAATCAGCGTTATGGGTTTTAAAATCGCATACGTATAGATACACGTATGTAAATATACAGGCGCTGTAAGGACAGGAGATAAATCAGTTTTAACCATATATACAAGTGGTGCGCATGTGTGTACAGGCAAAGAGGCTTTCGTTGGGGATCGGCGGAGCTTTGGTGGAATTGCCGGATGAGCGGGCCGGCTGGGCCAACCCGATCGAGTTCGTTCTCTCCTGCGTCGGCTACGCCGTGGGAATCGGAAATATCTGGCGCTTTCCTTACCTGGTTTATCGCAATGGTGGAGGTATGTTGATATATATAGATATACATGTATAGATGTAATATTGTGGCTTGCAGTTATAAGCGCGATCGCTGCACGTCGCTTTATATCTTTACATTTTTTCCATCTTTTTTTTCTTCATTCCTTTACTTATTATATCATGAATTTATATATATATATATATATATATATATATATATATATATATATATATATATATATATATAGATGATTTGTGTTGATGAGAATGTAATATCTTTCGTCATTTATAATATTCATCAATATACGTGTATTGATCGTGCACATTTGTAAACCCGAGCAATTGTCAAAAGCCGGAATCGTATCGTCATGCAACTTCTGTTAAATTTTACATTCGCTCGATGAACAATTTCACTTACACATACGCGTATAATTGACGCATTGAATCTCGCGCGTGTTTAGCCCCGAGCGAATTAATTCTATAAATCGAATGCCTCCCTCTCTCTCTCTCTCTCTTTTCTATATATATATGTTTCTCCATTCGTCTTCGCTCCTCGCGATCGCTCTGAGCCATTACGGTGAAAACCCGTGGCAATTGCGGCGCGATCACGAGTGCGGTGACGCGATTGAGCTGGAAGTTGATAAATGTAGAGCAGCGGGCGCGGACGCGTGCGATTTTAATCGGCAAAATAATCCGCGAGTGATATTCGGAATTGTTTCCGTCGGCTAGCGGAGTTATTTTTAATTCAAGGCGTTTCCAAAGATGCTTGAGTATGGGACAAGGATTGGGCGATATTTAATTTATTAAATATACGTCTTGTGAAATATCTCTAATTTGATCAAATGAAAATGAATTATTCTATTAAAATAAAAAATTCGAAATTAATGTTCGAAATAATTCGATGACTTTAACAGTGTTATAGGAGTAATTAAATGTCGACGTTCAATTGTAAATCCATTATAAATACGCTTAAAGAACTGTAAACCCATATATTTGATAAATAACGAATTTCAAATTGGTGAATTGTTGAAAATGTTTTTAAATGATTAATTGGATAATCGAGCATTTGAATATGTGTGAAAGTATAATGCAAATAATTAAATCATAATATTGTCGTAAAAAACTTTATGAAAAGTATAAGGTATTTTCGATTTACGCAATTGTTTCAAAGATATACCATAGCTGATTTTCAATTATGTTACGATCTTAAAACAAATAGCATAAATGATATTAAAAAATTTTGTTAAAAAACATTTTCTCTTCTTAGCATAAATTACATTTATTTCGGGGAATAATAGTAGGTACGGTATGAACTGAAAATATGAAGCTTATATACTTTAGATACGGGTATATGTTTGTAAATATATACTATTTTTGATACATGAACTTCGCTTTTACATGTCAAAAAGTTTTTTTTATCTTTTTCATTATATTCATCAGAAAAATTGATAACTTCCATACCTCATAGCCCTATCTTACTTTTTTCCTATACACATACACACGCAAATATAGATTTATACATACATATACATACATACATATATATATATATATATATATATATATATATATATATATATCTACATACAATATATGTACACTTCATGTCATGCTTCAAGTTCACAAGCATTTATATCATTAATCGACCAAGTAAAGTTAACTATATAACATTTTGTATAGATATGTATGGTGCAGATTAAAATGTACGAGCGCACTCGCAATGAACTGCAATTTAACAAAGATAGCGTAGCAATAAAATTAAAATCAAATTTTATTGGACGGTAAAATAATATCTAGTATAAAATAATAGTGAGTGTGTGTATACGAAGATAATGATGATTTACAATTTGGTGACCCAATATTGTCACGGTATCGAAAATGAAAAAACTTTCATTTATTAAACATGTATTATCGAAGTTCAGAATGATTCATTAATGTTTCCCTTATCAAGGTACATACATCGAAATTCACAAATTATGAATCGATTCTTTATTTATTTATTGCGAGCATTTTGTTGCGAATATAACGATCTTTATTAATATGTCCAGCAAGCAACAAATTAAACCCTTATCAAATGAACAACTGATTTCTTCGAAAATAATCAAAAATAATGAAAAATTTCACGATTTGCCATACTCCACCGCGGCCTGATTAACCGTATATCGCAAACCATTACCTTTCTCATATATTTCACAAACCGTTAGAGATAATTTTGGAAGTAATAAATTTACGCGCGCACGTGCACAGGTGCCTTTTTGGTGCCGTTCGCCCTCATGCTACTGACGATGGGCCTGCCGATTTTCTTCCTGGAGCTCGTGATGGGCCAGTACACGGGTCTGGGAGCAATCGAGGCTTTCGCGCGGATGGCGCCGCTCTTCCAAGGCCTCGGCTACTGCAACATCGTAGTCATCGCCCTGGTCACCATTTACTACATGGTCATCACCTCGTGGACCCTCTTTTACACGTTCGCCTCCTTCTCCACCAAGCTCGCCTGGGCCTACTGCGACAACGAGTTCAACTCCGTATGTGAGTGATCGATGTACACGTACGAACAAATTGGCGAGATTCAGTAATGATCCGATATGGCAATGAAACGTCATAGCGTGACGATAAACACGAGTTACAACTTAATACAGCTCTAGATGTTCCTGCACGTACTGCTGGTCCAGTGCTAGACATGCTCGATTGAGTTATTATTTAAATTGTAACACATGTTTTACTATACAATTTAATCCAATGACTAATTTTTTGTGTTACACAACAAAAACAGCTTCACCAACCATCGCGCTGAACTGCACTTAGTTGGCTGAAAATTCAGTTGTAAAACATTAATTTGCAAAATTTTAAGTACAAATATTATTAAATCATAAAAGAAATATTCTAATTAATTCGGAAAAAAATTACCAATGATTCCGTCAAAATATAGCCCTAAATTTGAATCTCCGTTACGCCCCGCCGCGATGTTAGTGGATCATAGAGTTGCCGAGTGTAATTGCAGCGTATCGCATCAGAGTCAATATATTCATCAGCCAATATTGCACGGCGCGTACAATTGAATTACCGATGGCGACGCTCGCGTGTCCGGAAATAAAGCGGGCCGATGGAAATTTTCACGCATAGTCTCGATCAATAATGGAAGGGAATCGTGGGGAACCGGTTACGGGCAGGGCTCGCTTTTTTTACGACGCGCCGTCATAAATACAACTGCCCGATAACCTTCGCCCGTTTTCTCGATATAGCCATTGGCCGATGCATGAAATTGCTGCCGATTAATCCTGATCGGATATGCTATAAGTTCATTTCGCGAACACACGGTATACACGTACACACGCGCGCGTCACGCGCAAAGTATATAAAGCTTAGCAAAGAAATTCCCCGTCATAAGTGTACACGTGGAATAAGGGATTATCCCGGGTACGGGGCGGCCACGTGCCTGAAGACTGTTACAGCGGCAAGCAGGAGGCGCAGTGCCAGGCCGAGGGCGAGGACCTCGTCTTCTACAGGCGGAACTGCACCCCCGTGGGACTCGTGTGCGAGAGCCTCGGCTACGTCGGGCTCCCCGGCAATTTGTCGCACTGCTTCGGCGGCCCCGCGCCGATCGAACTGCGAAAGCTCTACCCGCGCGTCCTCTCCTCCGAGGAGTACTTCAAGTGAGTGAGCGCACGTCACGCTTCGGCGCATCGTCGATCCACCCACGGAGTTTTCCGTCTATATATCTTTCAACGACATCGCCCCCCTCTCGCTTTCTCTCTCTCTCTCTCTCTCTCTCTCTCTCTCTCTCTCTCTCCATCTCTTATATATATATATATATATATATATATATATATATATATATATATACATATATACATATATACATATATATATATATATACATAGGACCGCGATTGACGGGGGACTCGTGCGCACTCGGCGCTCGTCAAAGTTAACCTGCCTCGCACTGTGAATCTTTAATGCTGCCTCTCGTCAAGGCATTAAGGCCAAAGTTTTGTTCTTTAGGCCTTGCTTGAGAATATCGCAAACTTTATGGAATGTAAAACGAGGTATCGTCTAGACTGATTATTACAGTTTAAAGAAAAATATTAAAGTACATCCATGTAAATCAATGCGAATCATAGTATATAGATAGAATATCAATTGAAAGAAATTGAATAGACTTTTGATATTTTTGAGAAATGAAATGTTTCAATATGTCAAGCTCTGAAATAATCTCGGAAACTTATTAATTTACAGATGGTTTTTTGAACGCATTATAGGTTCTTCATTATATATCTACAAAACTGATTATTTTGTCACATACTTCTTCTCAGAAAATTACTATATTATATTCTAAATTTTGAAAGACTTCCTTTAACATTTATTAGATGCATACTAAAATGTAAGAAAAATTCTAAAAAATTTGTCGCACTATTGAGTTACTCTCCTCCTGTCAAATCCTAGAAAATATAGTAATTTTGGTAAACCGTTTCCTGTGTATTAAGGCTTTTTTTAAAATTCTTAATAAAAATATACATTTTTAAGACAATTCACGGCAATTGAAGATTCAACATAGCATATCTATTACAATTATCGAAAATAACTGGGATTGATGAAATGAGGAGCGAAGAAGTGAACGTGAGAGAAAGAGAGAGGGAGAGAGAAAGTGTGCAAGAAAGAAATGGGTGGAGGGAGCGAGGGATAGAAAAATAGAGATTTAATATAGCACGGCCGGCCTGTCAAGAGAACTCATTAACGAAATTCCCGATAGCGATTACGTTTTAGGTATCCGAGGCGCCACTTGGACGAATTGGGGCCAATTTCGATGGGAGCTGTTTGGCTGCCTGACACTGGCGTGGATAGTCTGCTACTTCTGCCTCATAAAAGGCATCCAGTCCATGGGAAAGGTCGTCTACTTCACCGCGCTCTTTCCCTACTTCGTGCTGATCGCCTTAATGATTCGCGGTAAGATATTCTGTATATGCACTTCCCAACTCTAGCTGTAGTTAGCTTCTCGATGCATGCTGGCTAGTGAGTGGCTGTTTACGTGTCACTAGCAATTTTTTTTTGTTTATTAATTTATGCTAATATCGGTATTCGGTTAAATTGCGTGGCGTTCGCGAGCAACGAAAGGGCACGATTAAGATTTACTGAGAGTAGAAAAATAAGGTAAATATTACATTTATAAAATGAGATGTAAGTGAACATTTTTATGTTTGACATAGAATTATAGTAAACATACTATTAGAATAAATTCATTCTCGTTACGTGTAGCGTGGATCCTTAGGAGTCTTTAGGTACAAATTGTCTGCATCGGCGCGCCTGTTACTATTCGTCAAAAAATTGTTTACCTATCGATGTTAAATACGTAAGTGAAACGCTGCACTCTGCCTTTACAAGTATTGCGAACCAATCGATTCGTCATACACGACTATTACTACTTTGTCACACCATGTTTATTGAAAGAAAGATTGTGACCTATCTGGACAAATCCATAGATATCGATGGTCATTTTAAATATATACATTGCTTCTTACACATCCAATGTTTGGATATTGACGTTATCTATATTAGCTAAAGATTTCATTCTATCTTTACAAGTTTTTAATAATAAACTCTTGATTTTAAACTTACGACTACTACCGCATGCGAGCCATCTGTTTCCAAATGTCCACCACTACTTACATTTTTCAGATTTACTGATTGACATTATATATGATACAGCGAAATATCGCCTTCAACACTGATAAATATTTAGATACAAATTGTCGATATCGCTCTGGCCAACACTACTTAGGCATGCGATTGCGACTTCTTTGATATTTAATTATATAGAAATTGGTTTGCTGATTCTATTCATAACTAAATATTAATATGCCTGATGAACTATTTTAAAAAAATTTTAAAAAAAGTTAAGAAAAAACAATAGAAATCAATAAATGATAACTTTCAGCTTTCTTTGTACATATAGCGCGAATACGAAAAAAAATTCATTCAATTCATGAGTATGGGAATAGGTAACAATATATATTGAAACATAATAAAACTAATATCTGATCTTGCAAATAAAATACAATATATATTTTTTGATAATGAATTGTTTTGTTTAGTCATTAGAGGAAAGGAATTGTGAAACTTTTTCCAATAAAGTTTTAAATAAATTCGGTTTATTACGTATACGTTACCGAAACAATACGTATAGCTCTTTGATTAAAATATAGGTTATTTGATATATTATTATCATAAAAGATCTACATATAAAAGAAAATCCATTCACCAAGGATTACTCGTTTAAACTTTGAAAATCAGCTTTTATGCCGCATTTCTGTCCTTACGAGAATGACACGATAATTACGAGAATCTCGTAAGTAGCTTTTATACTCGAATTATCAATAAAAGGATGGATATTAGAGCAAGTTCGAAGTGGTGAATAAATCAAACTGCTCCAGCGGCTTCGTAAATCATTATGCTCCTCATAAATAAATTTTATGATAAAGTAAAAAGCTCTTGTAGGTCGAAACATTAATATTATATATCAGATGCGGGTCGGGTGAAAGGGCACGACTTAGTTTTTGATGAAAATATATAACTATGAAGGTGAAAATGCAACAGATGATTGAAAGCAGTTAGAATTAAAATACAAGTTAAAAGTAGAATTAATTTCTTTTCAATTTCTATACAATGTTTTCAATGTGAAAAAAATTTCTAAATTTTATTATATTAATTCAGTGTCTATCACTAGTTGACTAACCAATGGCATAAATAAATGAAATAATCATTTTATAATAATATTATTGCTGATATAATTAATTGTTGGTAGCATTCTGCTTATTAAATAACGTACTTGAGTATTTAGTCAGTGAAGCCGCCGATGAACAAATAACTTAACAACCTGATCAAAAGTTGCTCGATTCGATACCCTCATGGTGAAAGTATTATTATTATTATTTTAAGGCCAACCATCATTATTCAATAGCAATCCCTGTTTGTGACTTCAATTTCTGAAAGAAGTGGATATTTTACGTTTATATACGTATTCTATTCATGCATTGTGGGTCAACATCTCTGTCAAAAATAACACGATGATGCACGCGGATGCATGCCCTATTATTTATTTATTTATTTTCTCAAATTTTCAAAAAAACATACGTCTACTCAAAAAATATTCCCGTATTTTCAACTTTAAGCTTACGACAATGGATATCGAGAGTTTTATTTCAAATTTCTTGAGTACATCTGTTTTTGAACGTATGAGAAATGATACTTAATAACGCTAACATACAATACGATAAAATTGCCCCTAGAATAGTTTTTGCAGTATCCCCGGAACAGTTTCCATTTATCAACACGATCATTAGTCTGAAACGAGCGAATACTGTTAATGCTCGTATTTATCACTATTGGATAATTTATTAGTACATTTGTCACGGCTCGGCGACTTTTCAAAGCGACCGCACAAAGGCAGAGGCGACGTCCGCGCATTGTTGCCGTTTAATATCGCGCATATTTCAGATTCGTATTCTAGGCTGAAATATCGTGCCCTGGGCGGAATCGAACGTATTGATTCGACGGGAAGGAACGGGTGCTTTTGTAAAACACGGCGGCAAGATAGAGGAAAATTCATTAGTTGCGCGTATACGCGCGTGGGACGAGCTTCCGCACGAATTTTTTTTTTTTTTTCGAATCCTCGAATAAAAGCGACGCCCCGCTGTTATCCGTATTATTGCTATAATCGTGAATTTGTCGGCACAGGCGCAACGCTGGAGGGCGCCCTCGACGGCATACTGTGGTACATCACTCCGCGCTGGTCCTCGTTAACCGAGGTCGGCGTCTGGGCGGACGCAGCCTCGCAAATCTTCTACTCCCTGGGCATCGGCTGCGGCTCCCTGGTTACCCTCGCCAGCTTCAGCTCCTTCACCAACAACTGCCACAGGTATTCCATTGCAAAACGAGCTGGCCCCGCGGTGCGCGTGGCTTCCTGAGCCGGTTGCTCCATTTCTCCGCATCGGTCTCCCGCCCTCTCGCCCCCGCCTCGCTGCCCTCGGGCTCGCGGTCGGCCCTCTCGGCTCCCCTGTCAAGACGCCGTCCAAGTCTAGAGGGGTTTGCCGCTCGAGCGACGCCCCGCTGCCGGGGATCCGGCAAACTCTGGCCTGGGCGCGCAAATGAACGCGAGAGACCCCGAATGGCCGAGCGGGGCGCCAGGGTCGACGCGATTTATATCGCGACTCGGCCGGAGCCGTGGATTTAGTTTTATTTGCCAAATGGCTCGGCGGGATCGCATGACAGATTCACGATCCCTTCATGCTCAGCTGTCGTTAGGCTCCGGCGACAGGGAGTCCCTTTTTCCTCGCACCTGCTTCCTAGTCGCGGCTCGTATATATTTGTATGTATCGATAGGTTGGCTTTAACTGTAGCAAAATTTAAGCGAGCCGCCCTTCGGGATCCTGACGTTTTACGGCTCATATTAAATGTTGCAATTATTTAGACAAAAAATTCGTGCGATTTTTGTTTATAATGTTTTAGTTCCAGAAAGTACATTTGTGGACAAGTATTCGTATTTTTGCTGTACTATTTAAAATTGACTCTGATTCGTATTTTTAGCAGCTGTATATTTTTACATTTCAGTTCCAGCGTAATATTAACTGATTCCATACCTTGTTTCTTGTTTTTTATGTACATTTTAACAATTGACATTTTATGTTTACTATGAAACATTTTTTACGTTGCAATTAATTTGTAATTCTAGGCAGAGATTAAAAACATGATTATTAACGGATAGTTAGTGGAAAATACTATACATTATTGATGGAACATTCGTATTTTTATTTAATACAGTAGAAAGCGACAAAGAACAAAACGAGTTAAAAAAACAACTTAAATGTATTTTTAAACCTTCTTTTTATTCCAGCCTATACGTTCCTATTAATAATGCGAAATTTTCTCGCACCTTTTGCATTTACACTCAACACACTTTGCAGTATTTTTATTTTCATCCGCGCGTGGAGGCTATCGATAAATCCTCCTCCTCCTCCTCCTCCTCCTCCTCCTCCTTCTTCTTTTTCTCTGTTTCTCTCTCTCTCTCTTTCTGTCTCTCTCTAACTTTTTTCTTGTTCTGCTTCGCTGGCGTTTTTTTTTTTGTTCATGGAATGTATACGGATGCGCTCGTCGGTCTTCTCGTCTCTAACAAATTTTTCACACTTACCTAGAATGCGAAATCGTACAAACCAGCTTAGCTCTGCCTTAATTTTTCTCCGTTCACAGGACTCATTCTTTTTCTCAGTTTTCCTTACTACAAAGAATACGCGATAAATAATGTATTAGTTTTATACCTAGTTAATAAAATATTATCGTTTTAAATTCTCGATGTGGCTTCAAGTTTAGTGTTAAATGAAATAAATTGTTTAAAAATTTAATGATGTAAATTATTATTTATTTCATAGCACATTAATCATTCACAAATATGAACATGTTTACTTATATTCCGACTCTACAATATTTATTTGATAAAAGAGTTAAATAATTATTTTAAGACATGAAAATTTGACCTTATTTCAACAAACTGAAAATTTCTATTATTTGCTAATAATTGGAAAAGGAAATGAAGATAATAAGATGAGAGGAATATTAAGGAGTAATCGATAACCCGGAAACTGCGAAATAGATATTTAACTTCGTTACATTTGCATTGACAGAAAAATCCAGTTTCCACACTTAAAGCTGAAAATGGGCTAATAATAAGGATGCTTTCCGGAGTACCGCATTGATTTTCTATACCAAAATGATTTTCCTATACATAAAAACAATCGATAGGCATAAACGCGTTGTATCTTTAAAAATTTGTCGTAATTCGCCGCGGATATCAATTTTGTTTGCAATGTTATTTTTGACGGAGCACGGCAATTCAAGAGTTGGCCCAGGAAAACTAACGACAAAGATTTAAGTTCACTCTAAGCTCGGCCGAAAGCTAAAGAGATAAAGAACGCGCGGCTGGGCGGGGTAAAGGATTTTTCAACAAATCCAGCTGGACGCGGTGGTACAGATAAAATACGCGTATACACGTTAAAAGAAGAGAAACGTGCTGAGAGTTTATATATAACGCGGACCTCATTGTTTCGCTCGCAGCTGCAGGATGGATAAGGTACGGGAAAATTCTTATATATTTTCTTTAAATATCTTTCTCTTTCTATTGTGCTCATCTCTATATATTTCTTCGTCTCTTAAAGTTATTATTTTGTTTTTCATTCCGACGAAGGTGCTGATGAAGTTTTAAAGAAATTCCTGCAGTGAATTTATAACGATGATCATTATAGAAACGTCTCAAAAATTTATATTACTCATTCATTTAATAATTTCAATTAATTTTCTGTTAAATTAAAGTTTACGCTAATAAATAATAACTGCCTTTATACTATTTTTTTATAGTAAGCATCGTCAATTATCTTTAAGAAAAAAAACGAACTGATAACCATCATTTAGAGCTAAATTAATCTTTAAATAACGTTATATTGACTATGTATAAATAATAATTTACATATGACAGTTGTCAAATTTTAACTCACAAAAAGGAAGCTCTGATAAAGTAATAAAGGGTTAAAAAAAATTCAAGGGACCACTGCTGAAAATTAAAGATGCAACCTGCATAAGCAATAAAGTTAGAGACTTTTCTGTAAGTATTTTGTACCGTAGAATTTAAATCTTCAATTTAAAAGTAGGAGTTCTATTAAAAAAGTAGATTTTAGTCTCACGAAGCATCAGGTAAGTTCGGGATCTAAAATTAGGTCAGTTTTTCGGATATTCCCTTAGATGTTCCGAGCCATTGGTTCCTCGAATTTTATCCCTAAACCGCTTCATTTGGAAAAGATTCCAGTATTTAAGCCAAGATATGACACCAGGTATATGATAGACGTAAATACGTTAATACCATTCGGAATATTTTACCAAGCTTCTTCTATAAAAGAACAAAAGTTTCAAGGTGAATGAGAGAAGTTCCTGAGCCTCCCACCACCCATTCCTCGCTTTTAACTTATACTTTCTCGAATAGTATACGAGAGTTATCTACCTCTGTCTTCCCCTCGCTATCTCTCTCTCTCTCTCTCTCTCTCTCTCTCTCTCTCTCTCTATCTCTCTCTCCCTCAATCCCACTGTCTCCCTCGCTTCCTAATAAATGTGTAAATGACTTCGAAGTAAGTTCGACAATCGAGCTTTTCCATTTGGCCGAAACGTCCCTACAATCGAAGAGCACGATGATCTTTATACGCTCTTTCTATCCTTTTCTTCTCGCCCGCCCGACCTCGTTCCCTATAGCGAGAAAATTAAACAGCTCTCGTGCCTTGCTCGTGCACTTCTCGCGACGAGCGTTTCGCGGGTCAACGGTTCCGGCAGTAGCGCGAGGCTCTATCCCACCCCCTCCCCTCCATCCCCGCGCTCATCGGTACCCCGGCATTATGCTCGGCGAGGGGGCTTATTCCAATTCCGGCCCGCGCGGGCTCATTGTTTTGTTTACGTTTTCCATGGCGCCGCGCTGCCTCGCGGATCCGCTTCGAGCGGAGAGTACGCTTCGCGTCCCCCTCCGTTCTCCGCCACCTCCCGCGCGCCCGCTGCGCCGGCCGCGCACGTACGTACTTATGTGCTCGTGCGCGCGGGGCTCTCGTACTTTCGAGATACGAGAGGAGAGCTTCGCGGTGAGCCGCCCCTCAATGCCGTCGCAGCATTATGCGTGGCTCGCTACTCTTTCGCTGAAATAAGGGTGCTTTATAATTTTCCGCGTTCCCCGCGCTATCCATGGCTGATTTTGCTCTTTGCTGATTTTCAGGAGCTTCTGAAGCTGGATTTAAACTATTGTGGTAAACTTTAATTTAGGTCTGTCGCAAGTTCTTACAATAGCGTTAGTTAAAATAATCAGATGAGATCGAAGTTTATACAGTGTTCAATATATATCTTAATGAAAGAGATATTCACAATTACTTCATAATTGAGGTCAAATACTCTGTTAAAATAAAGAATCATAAATACAAAGTAATTCAACCAACGGAAAGTCTACAGTCCAACAATAAGAGATTGAATCTCATAACGTAACACTCGTTACATAAATCAACGATATATGTAGGAATAAAGAACCACAAGTTCAAGAAACAACTTACGCAATTAGTTGTGCATTATCCTCTAATTCGTCGGAAGTGTTCGTCTGGATATTCCAAAAATACTGCATTATGTTGAAATTTCGAACGATACTACATACGGATATATACAAATTTCAAAGCACCGCGAAACCTGAACACACAATCTCCAAATACACAGACCGCAAGGCTGCAAATCCCAATCCTCCTAAAACATTTTCCTTGAGAAAACTCCCGAAGTGTTCTCGAGCGCGATGCTCAACGTATTCGAATTCGGCGTGCCAGCGAACGTGCGTTCCATTGTTTTTTGGACTTGTATTTTTTTGCCCCTCCCGTTGAAAGCGAGGGCAGCGAGAGAAATGACAACGAGATCAAGAAAAAATCCGGTGAACGAGAAAAAGCAAAAAAGCAAGCGGGATCATTTCTCAATATCGCGGAACAGCGTGGGCTTCGATTCGCAATTTAACATTCTCACGGCCGTTCGATTTGCCGCAGGGACGCGGTGCTCATAACGCTGACCAATCTCCTGACGTCCGTCTTCGCCGGCTTCGTGACGTTCTCGATATTGGGCTTTCTGGCCGGCGAGATGAACGTGCCCATGAGCGAGGTGGTGCGCAGCGAGACCGGCCTTGCCTTCATCGCCTTCCCGGAGGCGGTCGTCCGTATGCCGCTGCCCAATCTCTGGGCCGTCCTCTTCTTCTTCATGCTCTTCATTCTCGGCATCGGCAGTCAGGTGAGATTCTAAGCTATATATATATATATATATGTATATATGTATATATATGTATGTATGTATTTATGTTTGTATGTATGTATGTATGTATGTATGAGTGTCTGTAGCTGTGTAGACCATTTGACAACGTACGTAAAAATGCCTATCACTACCAAGCAGAAATTATCTGTATTATCTGTATCTGTTTACTTTTGCTCTAAGATAAGCACGGATTAATATTTAGATATATTTCTTTTTTTTATGACTTGAACTTTCCGATTAACCGTTCAAGCAACTTTACTATTTAGCAAATTTTATTTTTGAAATTGTAACTTGAAATGGATTTTCATGGAAACTTGAAACGTTAAATTCAGTTAAAATATCATTATAAATATTATAAATATTATTGTAAATATAAGTCAGGTTATTTAGAAATTACAATCAGCATTCAACTTCAAAGTAATGATAAATATCAGTAACGGATCTTATAAACTGGGTAGTTATTATCATTCGTGTAATATATGCCCAGCAGATACTTATAAGCAAGCTAATCATAAAAAATAAATCAAATCAAAATAATAATCTGTCATTCAATGCTCCTATTCAAATGTAATGCATACTTAAACGTGCTCTTCATTTTTTAAAAAGTATTGTATTCTTATCTTTTTATCATAAGTAGCACGAGATGTACACGTGACTACATCTGCACAGAATAAAAAAAAAAAATTCCCCCATAATTTACTCACTCATACAGCGGCAAATGCAGTCGGCTTACTCCTCGGTATTTCTTTACCTCAGTTTCTTTTTTATAACGGACAAGCGAGGTTTTACTTATCTAAATAACAGACTGGTACTGGAATCTTGCCAATCCGAGTGTTTCTCTATATATCCTTTTCTACTTGGCGTTCCTGCTTCTTTCTGCTCTCGCTCCCTAATCCTTATATATATATATATATATATATATATATATATATATATATATATATACATATATATATTCGTATGTATACAAAGTCATAAGCGCGTCTATACCTATATACATGTCTGGCTGAAAAAAATTTGAAAGAGAGCTGAAGAAGGAGGTATGGGGGCGAGAATTCGAAATGGAAAGGCGCGGGCGTCGAAATAAATAACGCTACTGTTCTCTAGTCGGCTCTCGGATATATCATACGCGCGCACACACACATACATATATATATATATATATATATATATATATATATATATATATATATATACACGCAAGACTAATACGTGCGCGAGTTGCAAATTTTTACTTTTCTCCTCTGACTCTGCATACACAACGCGCGCTGGCTTTTCTTTATGCACGGGTATTCGATGCGAGACTGGATTATATCGATGAATCGAATGTATGTGTGCATCAGTTGTTCCGAAAATAAAACTGTTTCGTGAAACCTTCGTGAAGTTCATTACGGAATTGTGGTTTTTATTTCGTTCGAGCAATTCATCGCTCTAGTAAAAACTAAATTTTAATAAAAATAATTATGTCTAAGACATTAACATTAAGTTGACTTACAATAAATATTAATAGAAACTTTAAAAGGGACGAAGAATTTTCAAGTTTTCCATGCACTTAATTTACAGTGACTGTTTTAATATGGACTGTAAAAAGAGGTTATTCAACTTGCTTAAAGATTATTTAAAGTGGTGCACGAGAATATCCGCAAAAAGGCTTTTAAAACGTATGCTTCGCTAATTATATAAATTTTATAATCGATGCCATGATAACCGTAAATTATTCTTTAAAATCATGGCCATAATTTTTCGTTTTGGCGAATGTATCAAATAATTGTCAAGTCGTTGCTTTAAGCTTTGTTCACATATATTGAGCTTAAAGACAAATCTGACTACATGCAACTTGTCGAAGCAAATGAAAATATATTGGTATACGAGAAAAGTATTACTCATTCGGTGTATAATAAGAGGTCGTGAATTAGACTAAAATTTTAATTTTTAAGATTTTTCTTTGAATTGAACATAATAACGATGACTTTGAATTATCCATAAAGTTAATTTTCAAGTTCAAATTTTTAAATAAATTTTAATACGTAATTTATCACTCCTTCAATTGCAAGCGTCAAAAAAGGGGAATTTCATTAAAACGAATAGTAAAAACTTGATTCTCGACTCAGTCAGAAAAAGCATTATTAAAGTTAACTTTCAGCTGGTTATTTAATTTGTCATTGAAAATTCCATCCATCATGGATTTAATCTTCATTATTAAATGAAGAATCCCTCGAAAAGTATTTAGCTGCTTAGTCCTATTGTAAATAGATGATATTTAAAGTGAGAAGTGCGTTAAAATCGAGAAATCTGCATCTGTCCGACATTTTTCAATACTTTTCTCGTCTACCGGGCTTCGTTCAATTCCATTAGTTCCGTTCAGGCGAATAATTTACGAAAATTCGTGGGCAAGAATCTTGGAAAAATTATAATTCTCGTATTATTTTCGAGATGAATTTGACAAGACGCACATATATAACTTTATCCGCACTCCTCGCTCCCTGGACAGTTCGCCGGCGTCCAGGCGATCAGCGGCGCCATCCTCGACACGCGGCCGGGGCTGCGCCGGCACGAGGGCCGCGTCGTCCTCGGCGTCTGCGTCGGCGGCTGGCTCCTCGCCCTGCCCATGCTCTTCGACGGCGGCATCTACCTGTTCACCCTGATGGACTGGAACACCGCCTCCTGGGCGGTGCTGCTGATCGGCTTCGCCGAGCTCGCCCTGCCGGCCTGGTGCTACGGCTGCGGCGAGCTGCTGCGCAACCTCGCCCAGATGCAGATTCGCTTCGGGCCCGGGCTCAGGCTGTACTGGAGGCTCAGCTGGGTGGTGCTCGCGCCGGCCACCGCTCTGGTAAGCCGCACCCCGACCTCCCCCCTCCTTTTTTCTATATATAAGGGAAAAGAGGTCCTATCCCCACGGGACGGTAGAGTATTTCTTTTCGAGATCAGTGATTTAGATTCTAAGTGCGTAAGTATAATTTCAATGATATATAACGCTTAGTTGACTATATTCATATGACGCGCATGGGATCATAATAATTGCCGAGCGTACTACAAATGTATGACGAGATTATTTCTGAAAATACTTATTCAAGAACTGATAAAATTTGAAAGACCAACTACAGTATGTATATATTTTTTTTTTTTTTTAATTTTTGACTCGTGATGGTACTTTAACAAAATTCTTCATAGCTATTTCTATTTGCACTATGTAAGACTTCTACGGATAAATATTCATTTTAATTAGTTAACAGGATTTCGAAGAGCGAATTTCGTCCAGTGCATAATTCAGAAAGATAGAGATGGAGTATCAAGAGTGTTAATAAATACAAGTACGCCGCTGTTGCGCACTATTGAATTAAAAATCTATGCTTGCAATTAGTGTCAAAAGTGATCGTTTTACTATTTATCATAAATATTCTACCGTCGGAATTTCCAATTCGATTCGACGGATAAATATCGTCAATAGATTGAAATCGTAAAAATGAACGGCCAAATAATATACGTACAGATATATTGGCCCCATTAAGGTTAAATGAAGTTTTTAATCAGCCCAAGATATTAAGGTTGACGGGTTAATATAACGTGGATAATAAAAATTTAACGGAGAAGTGTATATGCGAGTTTATTGAACGATGGAGTGCCTATTGAATTTATCGGTCATCGAATGAACAAATAATTGTTTGATTACTGTATTTGAGACTATTTATGGCACGTGCAGAACGCGCAGATAAATTGCAATAAGTGAAGAAGCTTTAAGCTTTCAATTATGATATGTTCTTGCTATAGTTGCACTTATTCTCCTATTTCTGTATTGAATTTAATACAGATTTATAATGATAATTGATGAAAATAACTTTGATATTATATATATTCTTTTAAAAACGAAATCATAATTAGTTCTATACTTGTTACTGTTCTTTAAGAGGGTTAATTTTTATAAGAAATTTTATCTCCTTTAATTGGTTTCGAATTAAAGTACAGTAAAGTTTTTTCTTACGAATGAAGTTTAGTCATTTTTAAAATTATTGATGTACCATTAAGAATGAAGAAAATATCGATAAGATGATCGATCGATTTCCAAAATTAATATGGGTATTTATAATGTACTCTTCAAGCTTATTCCTAACCAATTATATCAAATCCAACTTATTTGTAAACAAACAAAGTTTTAAGCTGTTTTTTCTAAACGCGATATACCATTTACAATATTTTCCATTTACTTCATTAAATCTACATTGTTTAAATAAAAAAATACGACTCCTGTCTATCGAGACGGCAACAATTATCGTACGTATACCGGCATAAAAAAAGTTTGACGATAAAACTCATTTTCTCGGAAAAATCTAGAGTAATGGAATGAGAATATAAGTGGATTTGATAAATTTCTCAAAATTTTATATCTTCTCCAATGGCTCTTATCCGTTTTGCATACATAATTAACGAGAGAAAAAAACGAAGAATCATAACACAACAGCCTTACATACATAGTTCATCAGTCCCCACCACTCTCCCGCATGCACGCTCACTCGCCCTTTTCTACTACGTTCGCAGAGCATATTCGCCTATCAGATGTACACGTACCGCATGGCCAAGTTCGGCGACTACGAGTTCCCGCCGTGGGCCGATGGCATTGGAATACTGATGGGCCTGTCGACGCTCGCCCCGATGCCGCTTTTCTTTTTCTACAGGCTGTGGAAGGGACCGGTGAGTTGTTGCTCCGTCGCTCCGCGCGCGGACCGAGGGTGTCTCGCCCGCAGAAAGACACGTACACGCACTCGCGCGCGCGCGCGCACACACACACACACACACACACACACACACAGAGGACACAAAGGATTCGAAACGAAACGACGCTCGTGGGAAAGACGGGGGAAGATTGGATTTCCAAGGCGCGAATCGAGAAATCGTTTCAGCCGGATTTTCGTGCATTTGATTTTACGCGGACTGCCTTTAGACGCCTCTCGAGCATAAATTTTCCAAGTACAAGCTTTCTGCTTGCATACACGCGACTACGATTCAAATTTATACAATAATTTTCAGACGGAAATCCGATAGAACAGGCCGACCGCGAAATGTCACTTTTTAACCCCCCTGACCCCCCCCCATCCATTTAATTACGCGTATGGTAATTAGATGTGTCGGCACACGTTTCGTACGATTCGTCGTAAAGGAAGGGGCGCGCGAATTACAATGATTGCAGCGAAACGTCGCAGCTTCCATCACGGGTATATATTGTTTCGCAGAGGGATTTCAGCCTACTGAGACCGACGAAATTGTGGGGACCGGCCAAGAACAACGTGATCAATAAGCTCGCCGCCTCCGCGGCCGGTAATCCCGCATTTGTCGCGGAGCCCGAGGAGGTCTGAGGATTTTCCTCCGGTAAAGTCTCAACGAATACAACGAAGTCGGCCCGATCATTGGAAAAATACATGGCCGACACCATCGAGAAGGCAGAGAATCGAGCAGAACGAATGGTTGG